>JARK01001604.1:29460-52780 GCA_000688135.1 Ancylostoma ceylanicum
GGGGGGGGGGGGGGGGAAGCAGGGTAGAGAGAGTGAGGGATGGAGAAATTCTAAAGGTTGTGTCGGATTCAGAACAACTCCCTCAAAGGCGATAATTTGCCTCGGCACATCAGGCGGAAGTTATCCGAGGACATTCGCTAGTCAATCCAACCTTCTAATTGGTTTTTCGTGGAATTTCTACGATAGATTCCTAGGATCGTTGAAACATGAATGCATCCAGAGATGGAAGCTCATCGTTTTGAGTAATAGCTTCTACCTCATCCTTATTTTCACCCTGGAACTGCCAGACACTCCAAAATTCCGCCTCCAAACGCTACCCGACCTCGGTGGAATTCCTAACAATTCCAGGAATTCCTTTCCGGAAAGCCAAGAAGAGTGGCTAAAGACGACAAGATGAACTCTGCACCCGAATTCCCATCATACATAAGCGTAGTTACTTATTTCTTAAAGAAGTAAGACTTAACTAAGCTTACGTAGAACCATCCTGAAGGAAATTCCATCCTGAAGGAGAGGAAAGAAATTCCTCATTCCTCAGGGCTTCGACGCCGAAAGCGTAAATACGTCAGTTTAAGCCGGTTAGACTTAGCTCTCTTGAACTTGACAAAGTGCAAGAGCAACGAGAATCCCAAGAATGCTCAGCGTTCTCTGCATCCTGAACTTTGAAGCCCGCAGGGGGAACGGGCACTTCGAGGCTTTGACAGCTTCTTTACGCCATGACACATAATCCCAGAGCATTTACGAGGGTTCAGAGCTATTTCCAGTCTAAGCCGGGTTCAGCGCATTCAAGAACGGATGTGTTTTTCAAAGTCCAGGAAGTGTTTAGGAAAAAAGGTGGGGTCCTAGAATATCCACGAAATCCCACAATGTTTTGACAATGTGAGCTGTCTGGAAGGGGAGTGGGGTTCCACGTTTTGCTGTGTTTTCGTCTCATTCTAACAGCACCACTAATTTTAGCGCATCCTGTGCGTGTTTCCATCCTGTAACCATGTTTATGAAGCCAGTTTTGACTGAAAGTGCCATTTCCAGGATGAGTTGAAAAGAATTCACGAAAACCAATCCATGAACAAATTGCAGATGCCAATCGTCGCGACTTCTCGCCAGCAGTTGGATTCTGGTCGCGATTCTTCTCCTGGCCGACTTCCTACTCGTTCGAACGTCACGATCGCTCATCCTGGCCGTGCCGTTCCATCTCGCTCTCCTGTCCGTCTTCCTGTTGCTCAACCTCATTGTTCATCCTCTGAACCTCATCCTGTTGAGCAGAAGTCGCTCACAATCTCAAGTGAGTGCCGCACACACACACACTCACACGCACGTCTACTTCCTCGTTCGGCGCTGTATGTCAAATGCGAATCCGACATTTCTTTGGCATGGCCACTAATTGTTGCGGCAAGTGGCCGACAAGCCTTTATGGATTTGTCCATGAAAACATCCGAGCGAGCTTGTGGATTCATAGAGGGCAAAGTCACACCCAAACAAAATCTCCATTTGCGTATTTGCGTAAGCAGCCTCCTGATTCCAACTGAACAAAAATCAAATTAAGGAACCTGAACGCGTCCGGATGCTGGAAGAATCCGCGACAGCCGCACTCTGGCTACTACTCAACAGTCTTTCATTCATTATTATAGTAATGATGGTTTTATGGGAGTCGAAGAAGAGCAGCAAGGTCAGCCTTGGAGCTTAGCTAGCGTTGAGGAGCTGTTGGATTGACATCCGAGTTTCTTTTCAGGAAGTCGACTCGATCATGGGGATCGAAATGGCCGCTTACTCCGTACATTGCATCGCAAATCCACTTATAGCCGTCATCCGCGACAGAAGATTGGAGAGCACATTGGCACATATTCTTATGCGAAATAAGCGGTGAGCGGAACGTTGCAACGTTGTGCTAAAGTTCGCCTGGGAAAATAACTAAGCTAATTAGCCATGCCACATCTTTGAAGCCGACTTTCGCTCATTAATTAGCCCATAGGTGACGGGAATTCCATAAGTACATGTGCGGCTGTCAGCGAAGACGAGCTCCGTACTCATTTTGCCGAAATTTCGACGGCAGTTTTACAATATATAACAACGGCAACGCAGTGCACTTTGCTCAAACGACCGGCCAGCTCGTTTACTTAATCGCTTTCGGGTTCGTTGTCCGAGTTGCGAATTTGCCTCAGCCGGAGAAACGGGCAGAAAAGTCGCACGAGTCACAATATGAGGGCAGCGCAAACAGAATCGCATCGTCTTTCAGTGGGGAACTTCATATTTTAACTAGTAACCCATCGAACTTTAAAAAATCAATCTTGACTGAGTTGAACGCAGCCCTGCCCAAATCCAGAATTCCAGTCCTTGTTCTGTAATCCTCAGTTCCCAGGGATCAAAATCCATAACAATATCATACCGTCATCTCATCTTTTACGAGCCCACTTTTAGGCCAAATTGAATACCCAGTTTAGTTGTACCAAGACAAAATTCGCGCCTTATTACGCTGCGTATCGACAGTGCACTGAGAGTCGACGCGCTCAATGACCGCAATTTCGAGACGCATGGAGTTATTCTTTTATATATAGAAAGATGAAACACATCATTAGAACTACACTCAAGTAACCCGATTAGCCATTAATATGACTGAGTTGGAAGCAGACCTGTCCAAATCGAGAATATCAAATCCAGAAATCCAGTCCTTATTCTGTAATCCTCATTTCCATGGGGATCAAAATCCACAATACATAGTATCATCCCCTCTCATCATTTGCCACTCCACTTTTAGGCCAATTTAAAAGCCCAGTTTAGAAATACCACGTTCAAAATTCGCGCCTCAATACGCTGCGTATCGATATTACACTAAGAGTCGACGCGCTCAATGACCGCAATTTCGAGACGCATGGAGTTATTCTTTTATATATAGAAAGATGAAACACATCATTAGAACTACACTCAAGTAACCCGACTAGCCATTAATATGACTGAGTTGGAAGAAGACCTGTCCAAATCGAGAATATCAAATCCAGAAATCCAGTCCTTATCCTGTAATCCTCATTTCCATGGGGATCAAAATCCACAATACATAGTATCATCCCCCCTCATCATTTGTCACTCCACTTTTAGGCCAATTTAAAAGCCCAGTTTAGAAATACCACGTTCAAAATTCGCGCCTCAATACGCTGCGTATCGATAGTACACTAAGAGTCGACGCGCTCAATGACCGCAATTTCGAGACGCATGGAGTTCTTTTATATATAGAAAGATGAGACACATCATTAGAACTACACTCATGTAACCCGATTAGCCACTAATATGACTCACCCCACCTCCTCCCTCACACCATGTCACTCAAAATTGCCTCAATTTCCCTATGATGAGTGAGTGAATTCTGAAAAGCGTAGTTCCTAATCGTATCACATCATCAGTCTAGCTGAAAGGAAATATGAATTCGTTATTTCATTCGCAGTATGTTTGTTTTTCCAGGCAAACACCCGATGAGGAACTGATAGTGGCGTTAATGAGGGATCCACCGCCGCCCTATTCCACATAGAACATCCTGGCGTCATTGCATGAATACGACGCAGTCGCAGTGTAATATATTGTAAAAATGGATCAGACTTCTATTAGCAACGAGTGAAGACGAGTAATTTCAAGGTGTTACTGTGAAGTCAACACCTTCAAATGCAATCTAATGAAGCATTTAATCTCATCTTGTATTGTGCATATAAGTTCAAAGGAACTAGGGTGTTTTGCTACAGGAACTAACGGGTCTGAGGTGAAAAACCCAGCAATACATTAACTATAGGAGTTGTTTACGTTAAGAAAAAAACTTTTGATGTGTAGAACGCAACACGGGTAGCCCACACATTCAACAAAAAAATCATATGGCAAGGCTCTGATTTCATCTGAAATCGGAACCGTGGCAAGTTCTTCCTGGCTATGCACTACTAGCTGCCGGAAGTAGCCTGAGGCAAGATAGATGCAGTGGGGCGTCGATGGCAGTGGCCTTTCCGCGGTCTCAAAAGCACGTGGCGCGACCGCGCCGCTTGAGCAAGAACCCTCACCGGGACGACAGGGTTTATGGGACTTTCTTGATAGCTAGTTAGTTTTCTTAATAGTAACATCAAATGTGTTGAACAACTACCAAGAAAACCCCGGTTCGCCACTGCGATGACGATTCCATCGTGAGCGGTGCGGTCGCGCCGCGTGCTTTTCGAGGCCGCGGAAAGGCCACTGCCATCGACGCCCACTACATGTTGTGTATCACTAGCAATTTTTATGTGTTGATCTATTCTCACTAACCCAGATGCATTACCAGTTTTTTTTTTTACTCCTAATAGTGCTATGGCTCTACGGATAGATAAACAACAGAATACGATCCGCTCCAAAAGCGACGACAGATGAGCACTCGCGCACTTTGCCTGTTTTTCTTTTCGCCCTCTACTATACCTACGCAATTTCCCATGCTTTTTTCTTCTGCCATTTCTCCAACCATCTTCACCGTTGCAACAGACTATCTCCATAGAATATAAACCAAAGCAAATCACTGCTTTACGAATGCTGAATGGAAACATACCGTCAGCTTCAATTTCTTCCGGATCGGTTGAGAATTAGGTTGACTGGCCGTGCAAGGCTGACTGGACTCAATGCTGACGTCGAAATTGTCCACTATTGGTAGTGACTGGCTCCTTCGAGGGCTTATATCGTCCTGGAAACGTGAAACTTTCTATGAGGTTTTATATTCAACCATTGTTTTGAAAAAAAAAGGTTGACAGAAAAATAAAATTGTAAGTCTCTGTTCTATTATGTATGCAAAATTAAATTATCTGAACTTAATTTGAACTACAGCTGCTCCAAATTTTTACTTACAGGAAAAATCTTTATTTGAGACTACATAAATTACTGTGCGGCTGCCAGTCACACACATAAAGGTGAGAGATGAAAGAGAAACGTGAGAAAAGAAAGAAAAGAGTACATGTACAGTGAACTCCGAACGGTTGTAGACAAGCGGCGGCACCGCGGCGCGGGCACTCTGGTTGTCTGCTGCACCTCCCGAGGCAGCGGAAAATCATGACGTCTCGGTTTTCCTCAGTGTCTCTACCCAGCAGGCCCGCTGCCTCGGTGCAGCAGACAACCAGAGTGCCCGCGTAGCGTCCCGCCCCTTGTCTACGACCGTTTGGAGTTCACTGTAGATAAATAGACGGATGTAAAGAGTCGTCGGATTTGTTAATGTTTGACTTAAATCTATGGAGTATGAATAGTTATCGATTGAGGTTCACTACGACTCTGCCATGATCAGATGACAGTATGATCTGACATCGCAATGACACAATTTTATGAATATAAAATCCTATCCTGAAAATTTTCGACAAGATAGCAAAAAATCTGTCAAATCCTTACAAGTATTTTATGCATAAACGATTAATCGAGTCTGTGATGACTGCTAGAAATAATAGATCAAAGATTTACTTACACATAATGACAGCAGACTGCCAGAGTCTACAGGTTCTTTCTTGACAAGTGGCTCATCCTTGCACACAGGTAATCCAGAGTAGTCCGCATAGTCCAAAACGATCCTTAAACAAAGGAAGTGAATTTCAGAGAACATAGACTAACCAAATCAAAAAAAAAACTCGTACCTTCCCTTAGCCACTTCATTCACTACTGCACCACTTGTTCGTTTCCTCACAACAGTAGACCCCCTACTTTCGTTCTTAGTCGCATGCATTAGTGCGACACTAGATCTCTAGAAGTCCATATTTGCATAAGTTCTTATACTTGAACACATTACATACAATAAACTCCAAGCGGTTGTAGACAAGAGCCGGAATCGCGGCGCGTGCACTCTGGTTGTCTGCTGCACCGAGACAGCGGGCCTACTCGGCAGAGACATAGAGGAAAACCGCGCCGCTGTCCCGGTTTACGACCGTTTGGAGTTCACTGCAGTTAAGAAAGAGGCTACTGACGGCCTACCTTCACCTCCATCTTCCTCTCACTGAAGAATCTGCTGGCTGTCGTTATCAATTCGGATACGTCATTGAAAACCTTCAGGGATCCTCGTAGCCAAGAAGGGAAATATTCACGTCGTGCCGTGGCAAACCTTCAATAGCTTGATTTGAAAAAAAAACTGCATACTATCAATTGGTTTGCACAGTGAACTCTAAACGGCCGTAGACAAGCAGCGGGAGCGCGGCGCGGCGTTGTTGAGCAGAGACAACCAGAGCAAGCATGCAGAGCCCCTGTGTCTCTGTCCAAGAATGCCGCGCCGTCGTCTCGCACCCTGTCTATGGCCATTCGGAGTTCACTGTATCAACTGTTTTGCTTCGAAAATTGAGAAGACTTGAAGGTTTACGGTGGTGAAAACATGACAAATCACCCAAGAATGAATTAGGTTTAGAGTAACCGACTGCCGCAATTCATTAGAAAACTGCTAAACTGCTCTATAATAACTCAAGTTCCTACCTCTCATCCAGTAACGCCACAACGCCAAAATCATTCACATGTCGAATTACGCGCCCGATGGCCTGATTAACAGCGCGATATCCTTCCGTCACGTACCACTCATCCGAGGTCTGCGCCTGGAAAGCCAGCTGGTGGTACCGCCAGATTCATGGCGCCGGGTTGGTAGACTCACTTTCTTATCCGCTGCTGCCAGTTCATTTATGTACAACCGTTTGAGGCAAATTCTAACGTCCATCAGTGGTGGAAAGGGTATGCCAACTATGCACACAGCTCGCGAGTCGGCATCAGAAAAGTCGATCCCTTCGCTGACCTAAAATAATCTTTTGAGGCAACCTGTCTGAGAATTCGAAGGCAGCTTCTGCCATACAAACCCCTGAATTCGTTCGCACCAGAAAGAATGGGAGACAACTAGCACAACGGCACGTGTGGCAGATGTCTCGCATTCTTGTAGACTAACTCTCACCAGCAAATGAGACTCAAGCATGGGTTTTTGACACTTTTTCATGGAATAATGAGCACGGACAAGCGACGCGCGTATTTAGGCACGGCGGTTTGGCATCGCGGCAAAGCTGTCATTGATTGGTGTTGCCGCACCACTCAAGTGAAGGCGTCGCGGCAGAGCGGGCCACTATCTCTGCCATCATCTTTATAAACAATTCATCCGAAATTACTACGTAGCAGCAGCAGTTTGTCGTGCATTCTCTATCAAATTTTCCCCGCAAGAATGTTTAAAACCCTCTATAAAAGCATTCTCACCTTTCCTCTACAAACAGCGAAAAACATGGCGCCTTGACCACTCCTTACACCCTGCGTGAACTCAAACCTCACTTGAGTTAACTGGTTCTGAAAAGAACAGTTCAGAGATTGCGATGTGGAATCAAGCTAATAAATGGACATACTTTTTGCCTCGGTTCAACGACAACCGTTTTAGCTTCCAGCATGGAATCCCAGTAGCTCTTGGACGAACCCTCTCTACACTTCATTTCTTTAAATTTCGATATCAAGTGATACATTAAATTGTATGACGCGAAGAATACCAGTATTCCTGCAAATGTTATCTTCTTTATGTGTTCCTAATCTGAAGAAGAAAAAAACTTGTTACCCTGAGGGACAGTATTTGCTAAAGATAAAATCGACTCTGCAATTCCTTGAGCGTAGCTGTCTTGACGTCTAAATCATAAATTTATTTTCAGCACCATAAAAAAACATTGAATAGCATAGAAAAACATGATTTTGCCTTAGAAAACAATAAAACCACGAAACATTCCGTACCTTTGCGCGAAGGATCCGTTCAGAGCATATTTATTGATTGGCGATTTGCCAACAATCGCAGCGATTACCTGGTCACCTTTTGCTGCGTGCTCATTCTCCAGAGTGCTACCGAAATCGCTACAAGGACAAAATTTCATAATTTTTTTTTTAAAAAACAGCAATGCAAAAGTGAAATCACTCACAGTCCAATATTCTTGGTGAAGTTCTCTAAGGGAGATAATGTACCACTTGTGACGATAATAGTTCTGACACCATTCATTTTCAGCGATCGCATAGCAATGGCCGAAGTGAAGCACCAAAATTTTATAACCGTCTGAAGAATTCATAATATATCTCCACTAGCTTTTTTCTAAGTGGCTGCCAGCTCCACACAACAGTGCCGCAGAACAAGCACATTCTCCGCCCCTTCCAAGTGCGGCATGGTTATAGAAAGCAGCCATCACATACAAAAGAGTTTTGAAAATGTGCCACAGATCCCTTCCCATGTTGTGATTAGGGTTCAAAAAAACGCCAGAAGTTCATATTCTGTTTCGCACGCGACGACAGGGGTGTGTATCATCATGAGGGAAAAAGGGGTGTAACTAGACGACCCTGATTGGTCCATTCCCGTCACGCCCACCTTTTAGAGTTCGTACGGCGCCAAGCACAAATAGACCATGTATTGCAGGATCGACCCCATTCGAGTTGAAGAAGGTGGGCGTGGCGGTTGCCCGAATGCTCCAATCAGAGTCGCCTGGCTACGCCTCGTTTTCCCTCACGATGATACTCACCCCGACGATAGCTGAGTATTCGTGCACAGTGTCTGTTTTTCTCTGCACCCTCTCCAACCTGTGCGCACTTGTCCGCTCTCTCCTTCTCTTTGGTGTTTCTCCAACTATCCTCCCACATGAAACAGACTATAACTATGACAATACTTACACAAGCAGGCTTAGTGGATGTCCCTTCTTCCTTCACCATGTAAAGCTTGAAGTGCCGCCCAACTCGTTTGGTATCCATGTTAATCTTTTCGGACTTGATGTTATTACCTGGCATTGACTGAAAAAAGTTGATAGCGCTAAATTTCAATAAAAATCAATAGAATCAATCACCTTCTTGTTCGTGATCGCCAGAGCAGCCTCTTTAGAAAGACTCACATGAACTACAGATATGAAACTCTTCAGTAACTCAAGATTCTTTCCTCGCTCAGCAGATAGCGGTTTCAAATCAGCTAAAAGCGTGAATGTAAACAGCTGAACAGCAAGTTATAATCGATCAATAAACTCACTTTCTCTTTGTAAATAATCAATAACATCATGGAGCAACTTCGTGAAGACGTCCGCTTTATCGAATGAGATACCGGAATCCTCAAATGTCTTCAGGAGACGATCACCAGGGAATACCTGCACTAAATACAAATTTTTAATGAGTAGCAAAACATCTGGGGTTAACCGAGAAAATGGATTTTTGATCCTGACCTTCCCAGGAACACCCTCCACGTTCAAACCCGCCTTGTCGTTGAACGTTTCCTCAATCTTTACCTCGAGTTCAAACAGCATATCTAGGAAAAGCTGCTTATTTACTTGAAAGTCTCTTCGAGTAACCTTACTGCTTACTCAGTAGTATCGCCGCCTCACTAATTTCAAAAGGAGGTCCTTTTTGCTTGCCTGTATCCAGCAATCCCGTGCTGAATGCTTGGGTCGAGTTATCCTTAACATATTCCGATCAATATTAGACATAAAAACGGAAACTCTTATGAAATTACTCTCATAACTTACCAGTTCTGATCTCAATTCTTCAGTTTCACTCCTTAGAGTTTCTATAGCATCCTTCAACTCCTCGATAGCCATAGCTATATTGATCGATGAAAATTCCACGGAAACAACACTTTCACATACACTTTCCTGAACAGTTTCGATGACTTTCAAATAAAAGTTAATTGATACTACGCGTACCAAATTGTGGGCTTCATCGAATATCACAATACTTCCGGATAGATCAACTTTGTGGATTTTTCGTAGGTGAGGATCAATAATGTAGTTGTACGGTAGCAGGACCAACTCTGCGGTTTCTTGCATTTGCCGGCAGCGATAGAATGGGCACATACTGAAGTAATCTAGGATAATTCGGGATATTCCCATGGATCTCGATATGATTCTCCAAGGCACTATGGAGAAGGCATAAAACTATGTAAATGATTGGGAAAAGATCAAATTTGTAACAGTTCTCTGTATTCTACGGTAAAAGGAAGCGGAAAAACAAAAATAGGAGGAAAAAAAGAGAGGATACAAGAAGTAAAGAATTAACCTGTGCCTCCGACCAATAGTGACCATGTCCTCAATGTCAGGGACACCCCCATCCACAGTGAAAATCTCATTGAGATCGCTTGTGGAAGTTTCTGGAAATGCTCTCAACGAAATATAAGTAAGCAATTGAAGGATAAACAGTACAGAATGAAGATATGCCTATATCAATACTTACAGTGAACTCTGAACGGCAGTAGACAAGCGGTGGGACCGCGGCGCGGCACTCTTGGGCAGAGACACGGGGGCCCTGCATGCTGGAGCATAGAGCCCCTGCGTCTCTGCCCAAGAACGCCACGCCGCGGTCCCGCACCTTGTCTACGGCCGTTTGAAGCTCACTGTAGGAAGATTACAGCAAGAGCCAAAACAGAAGATTTGAAGCTTTCAAAAACCCATACGTGTAAAATACGGCAATGAATCGTTGAACACAAGCAGCCTACAATAACACTACAGCAAACAGATCAAGAACTTACTGTCCCAATTATTGTAGTAATAACAGGTATGCTTCGAAACCATACCACGACACATGGCCGTCTGGAAGGTTCGCTTTTAATATCGAATGATTTAGCAAAATTTATTTAATAATATGAGCTCACCTTCACACGAGTATCCATCTCTCTACTGACTTTGTCATGGATACAGAGTTGATCACGTGATCCGAGAACTGTAGTTCGGATACTGGAAAGAGTTTAATAAGTTTAAACATAGTTTGTGAAGCAAAATACAGTCGCTCTTAACACATTCGCGACAATGTGCTCAACCGGTTGAGCACGCATGGTGCGACGCGTGGGACCGCGTGCTCAACCAGGTGAGCACGCCCTTTTCACAGTTATATTTTTGAGAAGCAATCTTAATGAGCGAACTCCTATACAGTCTTATACTAATGAATGTTCAAGCAATCTATACACGCGATGGGCAGAGCAGACATCCTCTCGTACTTCTTTAATGCGTGGTTGAAAGCCACAAGTAAAAGAACAATTTATATGAAGATTAACTCAGTTACTCACTCCCTCTTATGCAGGTGTACTTCTTGAATTAGCTTCAAGCTCGTGCATATTTGCGTTTTGGTTCGTCTCAAATTCGCGCATTTTCGAAGTACTATACAGCAGAGGAAAAATTCCTACCGCGTGGGACCAGGTGCTCAAGCGGTTGAGCACGGGTCCTACTTGTGCAAAAGCGCGTGTGTCCCACGTGACACACCATGCCAAAAGCGTAAGGTCGCGAATGTGTTAATCATCCTTGCATCACACAGCACCGCCCGTCTGCTAAGCCGCGCCGCATCCACTACGCATCATCATAGGTGATGCGGCGCGGCACAGCAGACGGGCGGTGCTGTGTGATGCAAGGATGGCTGAGAGAGACTGTATATTTAGAAACAACGTACTCTTTGTACATAGTGCGATTTAATTCTCGCACGACTTGAGCTAACTGACTATGAGTTCGGGAACAATAATAAATTCGAGGTAGGAATGTGGAAAGAGAAGTTGCAGAGCCTGTAAAAAATTAAATGAGCCGTCATTTCACAAAAATTAAGCAACAGAAAGAAGTTGGAGCAACGCAGGCGCATGCTGAAGAAGGTAAAACTGTGCGGACATAAAAAAGGCGGTCCGAAAACAACGTCGTGGCGCGGTTGTTCGGGTAATAAGGGATGTTAGTATAAAACTAAGATAATGTTGATGTACCTGTAGCCATCTGTGCAGCAACATCCTGGAACGATGCTTGAAACATCAACTTCTGCTTCTGAAGCCATCCTAACGTGGAACAAAGAAGGGAAAGGGTTTTTCCTGTGCCAGTCGGTGATTCCAAAGCCGTATCGAACTTCTAAATTTAACCACACTGGGTAAGTATAGTACAAACCAAGAATGGAGCCTCAAACCGATCAACAAGAACCCACCATGTCAATCGCCTCGATAACCTTGTCCATATAGGCCAGCTGGCATTCGTATGGAGAAAACGGGAACATCACGTCCACACCACGAATATTTACAGTTACCATAATGTTAGATATAAAGTAAGTCGATTAGAAGTACACCTACAAATAGAAGAAATGAAATACCAGTAACTCTTGACATTAAACCGAGAATGGTTCAGCGGTACGGACAAATGCGCGTTAATTACACACAAGAGGTAAAATAAGGATAACTATGTGACAGGAAGAGTGGACATTATTTGTACAACACTACTGAAAACGTTAGAAAACACGCAAACTACAAACTTCAAACGTTACGAATTCCCGCTGCACACAATGGGGCGCGAAATCGCAAATTTCGATTTGCTGAGTCATCCTGTCACCACGTGGTGCACTCTCCCCTCTCCGCCTCTATCATTTTAAAAACCCCTTATATACAGCTCTGCAAATTTATATCTTTTTACATACGTTTAAAGCAACACCTTTACAAATTCTCAACGATGTTTTGAAGTAACAGTGGTGATAAAGACCGTCAATAAATGACTAAATGTGAAGCAAACATAGAGAACCATGACTTTCTTGCGAAGAAAAAGTCGAAACGCAATTACGAACACGTCTGCCTTGCATATTCGCACAATGGCGACGCACCAGCTTACACTGACCTGGTCCTAGCACAAGCGCGCGTGACTTCTCCATGGCGGGACCCACGAGTGTCTACAGGAGCGCGGTCAAACGCTCCAAAGACAGCACTCCGATTTCGTAGATTTCTTACGTTTTCCGCTACTTCTAGGTCCCTCAAAAACCCTGAAGCTTATTTTGTAATGCAACGTACAGTTTTACTGAAAAATTCAGTTGCTGATGGAATGACCGATACAATTTATTCAATTCATTGTTCCTCGTTGTCAAGTAACCTAACAAATTATCAACAAATAACAGTAATATGAGGTATGAGACACTTCATTATAAAACTGAACAATGATACGAATCACAACATGGATCACTGAAAATAAACTGTAAAAATATTCAGAACTAAAGCAAAAAAGAGAGCGTAGCAGCATATCTGTCCATGTTTACAATTTGAAAAAAAAAACTGAAGAAAACAAAAAGTGGGCAAGGAAGCAGATACAAAAAAACAGTAGAAGGTTCGATCAATACCCGTGGTTAAAATTGGCAAGAAGTTCAACAACTTAAAAGAATATAGTAAAATTAAAATATTAAAATAGTATCAAGATATGTGTCTGTGCTTAGTAATAACAAGGAGTGCTTACCACCCATTTTCAACGGATACGTATAAATGCATAGTAAAACATTCAAAAAAAAAGAACTAGCAATTAAGAAATAGGATTAGGAATGCTTCAATCTTGCGCTTTTGATTGGTTTGAAACGTAAAACTATAAATAAGTAAATGAAAAACCATTTCCGAAATTACATCTGACCCGTATCACATTTCTTCGACTCAAAGTTCAAAGTCCATCCTGCCTAACTATCCTTCATGGCAATAATAGCGAAATTTCTCGGTGAGATCTTCGGATCAAATAGCGGTACGACAGCTACTGAGTGTCCACATTCCTCCAGGTACTGCACTCTGTCCTTGATAATGATTTGTTCAACAATAGGAGCAAGAATTAGGCGTAGGCAGTGCACCACTAAGAAACGTCGCCATTCGCTATCCACGGATGCTATGATGCGTCTGGATTCCTCATCGTGTTTCAACTGAAAGGAGGAAAGATTACTGAGGCATCCTTCATTACTTTCTATTCCATGCTATCGATAAAAAAATTCATTGAATTAGCACATTCAATCCAAAAACGAAACTGGAAAACTACTGGGAATAGAGCGGAGCTCTAGCATTTATAATCTGATCTTTCAGATCTTAGCAGCAAAAATATCTGAATATGGAGTGTTGCACTGGAAAAGAGAGAGAGGGAGGTGTACCAAGCTCTATGATTGGTCGTCCTACTGACCAATCGTGAAGCTCATATTTTTCGCATTGCGAAGCTTTATAAATGAGGGCTAATAACTTAGCAAGTATCCACAAGATGAAGAACCGCTTCCATAGTTAACGTTGATAATAGAACCCTATTGGTTGAAAGAATCAACAAAAAAAAAATTGAAAAAGACCTGCTCCTCCAGTGCTTCCACGATCTCCGGATACTTAGCGAGTGCAGGTCGCATGTATTCCTCGAATGTTATTCCATCTCTGCCGACAACCGAATGTACCACAATTGATGACCTCTGCTTGCATATTTCTTCATCATGGCTCTGTGTTATTAGTGACTCCAATACAGCACGATAGCACTGCATTCGATAGGCACTATGTGGCTGAAAGCATCATTTCTATACATACAATAGAAAATCCACTGTCAAATCCATAGTAAATCAGACCTTTGTTAATAACTGTTCAGCAAAAGTTTCAACTCCGTGACAAGCTAAATCCCTAGCCGCATAAGAAAGACGTTTCCAGCGATACTTGGCACTCAAAGGGAAGCCAAGCTCTCCAGAATCTGCCTGGAACAATAGAGGAGACTGTTTTCCGGTGAAACTACCACAAATTTGAGAATTATAGATGAATAACGAACCTGCGAGCAGCTTGCTTCCTCTTCTACGGTACTCAATTTATGGTAGCAGCACCCGAAAAGAATCATCGTGGTAACTTTTGGCGACCTTGTGAATATCCTAAGTATTGAGGCAGAGAGATCTCCACAAGGATGAAGTCCAATCAGCAAAGCTCTTTGACCTGAATAAATAAGCTGAATATTATTCTGAAAATTCCTAGTTAAATTAGAATTCATTGTCAATCTCATATTGGCTGTCTACGATGCCAAAATATAGTGGACTCCAAACGACCGTAGACAAGCAGTGGGACCGCGGCGCGGCGTCCTTGGGCGGGGACGCAGGGGCTCCCATGCTGAAGCATGTAGAACCCCCGTGTCTCTGCCCAAGAACGCCGCGCCGCGGTCGCGCACCTTGTCTACGGCCGTTTGGTAGCATAATAAACAGTCAGAGGTATTGTTGCAGGTGTGTAGCAGCCATATAACTGGTAATATTAGAATGTAAACAAAACATCAATACCCTCAAAACAATGCGTAATTTTGGAAGCATAAAACTGTATGGTGGCTGCTATACTCTTCGAGGAGTATAGCGCCTTCGGTCGCTGCTGCGCGAGGCCACTGGTTTTGGCACATATCGATTGTGGCTGACGCGTCGCTGGCGCTGCCGCCGCTGTCGTCTGCAATCGATACGTACCCAAAACAGTGTCGCCGGCGACCAAAAGCGCTATTCATCTCGAGGAGTATAGCAGCACCCTAATGTTACAGAAGACAACCAGCTGCTCCTAATGAAATTTTACGCAACTCCTTCTGAACCAAGTTATCAGTGCAGAGGAACAAAGAGTTACTGCACAATACCTTTCTATATAAACCTAGGATTCTAAATATAAAGTGTACCTCACCCTCGTTCAAACTCCGCAATACTGATCCAGAAAAACCGCTTTGTACTGATTCACAGTAATGTTCTGGCAAACGGAAGCCATTTTTGATCCGTTGCAAACGATCATTCAGTAGAACAGATCTCTCGATCAGCTAAAAATGAATAACTCTGCGGGATAGGAATGTGTGATTGAGTTAACTGACCTCCTCATTTTGTTCCACAGCTATTACATTGCATTCAGGCACACATGCAGATAATATCCGAGCAAGGTGACCCATACCAGCACCGATATCAATAACCGTATTGAATGATGTGCCTAAATGCACCAATCGTACAGTAGCGGCACCGCCCATTTTCCCATCATAATGCATCCCACTCGACTTATCCAGTATAAGTCACTGGAAGTCTCTAAACCGGCATGCCAAAAGTATGCACAACACCACACTCTCGAGAATAAAATGTGCCTTCACTGTGGGTTAATCAAGGAAGAATCATTGAACTAATTACCAGGATTACGCCTCCTCAACAGTTCCACTGTCGTCACGATTCGATCGATCTCGTATTGCTTCTTTGGTTTCAGCTTCGTTCTCAAGTTGTTGGCAGATGTGATATTGTGGAAATCCTGCGGCTAAAGAGAAGATGTCATTCACACTATACAATGAGAGCTTGTTGTGAGATTCACCTCACCGTCTCGACCTCGATTCCACATGACCTAGCAACTGCAGCAGGAGACGTTACAGCTTCGCGAGGAGGTAGACTCGCCACAAGTGTTTTGAGACATAGTAGTGCAAGAGGGAGAACTATCCTCTGGGACGGTGCTGACGCATTCACAAGACATGTACACTCCTCCGGCTAGAAAACTAGTTTTTTTTTCGACTCCAGGCAATAAGGCCAAGATGCACCATTGGGACTACCTTGGGTAAACGTATTGACCCGGTGTTAACAGTGGGTAGATTTATGTGGACAATATGTTCGCCGAAAAAAAAAACTATCATCGATAAACAATGGTGAAGCGAAGACTAGCTAATTAGTTACTAGACATTTAGAAGAATGAGGTAACCTCCTGGTACTCCCACTCCTACAATGAACTACATGGAACTCCAAATGTACGCGGACAAGAGGCGAGACAGCGGCGCGGCTCTCTCGAGCAGAGACCAGAGGTTCTGCATGTGGCTCTGGTTGCCTGCTTCTGCCAGCTGCAGAGAACTCGAGGGTCACGCAGCAGCAGACAACCACGTCCAGCATGCAGCCTCTGCGTCTCTGCCCAGGAAGGCCGCGAACGGTCCCGCCCCTTGTCTACGGCCGTTTGTAGTTCACTGTGTAACTCAACAATGAACTAATTACAAGTCTGTAAGGCAAACCCCTTTTTTACTCTTGCACAACGATAATACCTCCCGATAAGTAACATCTAGCTACCTCGATATTCTGTAAAGCCAATTGCCATGATACCGGAAGCTTGCTCCACAAATCATCAACGAAATACCTAGTCATATACGAGTCGATAAGCCATGAGTATTTTTCTATGACAAAATCAAAGAACTCATCCATCTGAAACAACCTGTTCAGTGGGATTTTTACTAACAACCCAACCACATTTTAGATAACTTTTCATGGGAACAACATTTCACAACCTCAAGTAAATCAATAACAACTTTATCAACCACTCATAACAAAACAAATAACATTTATATGATTCCAATCTTGTTGGCGCAATCCAACGCATCGTAGTCTGTCGTCAAACGGATGTACGCCTTCTTCTCCATAAGAGGGGTGATGAGTGTGTTAATCTGGAAAAAAATGATGTGGGTATGCGATTATTTTTGCGGTTTAAAAGCCTTCCCCCTCTATACAGTGTGCTTGAAAAGGGACGACAGCTGGGAAGACAGCAGACAGAAAAAGAACGCGGGAAAGTGTGCAGCGATTGCAAAGAAGTGAGAGAAAAGCAGGTTGTCCGCACGGATACTCAACTATTGTCGCGTTTGAAATACACTATACGAAGGGGTATTATACATCCTCCCTATCCCTCTCGAGAATTACCTCAAGAGTAGGCTACTAGTAGGAAGAAGCCTGGTAACATCACCAACCTTTTGCACCTCAATATTGTACAACTTCTTCACTGCTGCACGAATCTGGTGCTTGTTTGCTCGCACATCAACGATGAAGACAAGAGTGTTGTGATCCTCAATCTTCTTCATAGCAGACTCAGTGGTGAGTGGGTGCTTGATGATAGCAAACGAATCGAGCTTGCATCGAGCTGGAGCTGACTTACGAGGATACCTACAACAGGTAGAAAAGCTCACCATGAAGTGCATTCAAACAAAAAATGAACAGAGGTCACTGGCTTTTCTCTTACCTAGGAATTCTCGGCGTCTTCAGAGTCTTTGGTCGTCGGAAGTGTACGGAAGTGCGGATCTTCTTCTTGTGGACAGTGTGCTGTCCCTTCGCCACCTTCTTCTTGGCATCGAGTGCCTTGGAGACCTTACCCTTCTTGACGGTCTTTGGCGGTGCCATTATCCCTGCAACCGGATTAGCAACCATCCACAAAGAAACTTCGAATTCCAGGAAATCATATCAGCAATGTATAAAGATCTAACGATAAACAATCGCATAGCAGTGGCAATCAACCAGAAAAACACGAATTTGTTGTAAAGGCATATTTTACTTGAGACCAGCTCAAAATAACAAGTGAAGAACAAAGTGAATTAAAAGCTGAAAGAAAAGTGAGGACTTAGAAAGCTCGGTGTATACAGACATAATACAATACCTACACTATGTACAACAAAAGCTTCATAACATATTCATCAAGGAAATGATGATGAAAACTCGTATAAATTGTATTGCTCTGGCCACAGGCCTAAATGCTCATCAAACCCTTAACATTAAAGATTGCTTACACGAGGAAAATGAGGCTCATGAATTGAGTTATTCGAATTGAAATTGTCAATATGCTCAACTAAACGATGAGATTCCTTTACATCATGGCGGTCTTGAGATCTTTCACAGACCTGATAAGCGAAACCACCCGTTAATACAATAAATAATAATAAAAACGCGACTACAATAGCCACAACCCACTGGAAGACCATCAGCTGGCGTCTAACAGACACCTCAGATGGAGGGAATGTGGTGGTCATGTAGTTGACTAGAGCCGGAATGTACTCGTTCCAAAATGCCACTTCTGTGTACAAATAGTCCCTTTCCAGCTTCCCAGGAATTGACATCTCAGACCAGTGTGAGTAGTTGAAGTTCATGTACCAGTGACGGCGCGGCTCCAAAGCAGACCATGAGCCGTCATAGAGGAAATTCGGATTTCTGGAAAGGAATAAAAACAGTTGAAGTAGCCTAACCAGTGCTTCTGAAAACCATAGCGATAACACCCTTTTCTAACAAACGTTCAAAGCTGAATCAATCAACTCACTGATGATAAACAAAGCGTCGGAAGATATTCGAGAACACCTGGCTAGCATTCCTATCCATATCCGTAAAATTGACACCTCGCAGATGATACGGTCGCAGATCATCCGGCAAATGCGAGTAACCGAACAACAAGTACAAATCGCACTCTCGACAAGATCCTAGAACATTTTCTATCATTGTACGGATAATGCAACCAAATATTATCCAAGCACTCACCCAGCCATCCCGGTATGAAGCCAGTTCTGGACGAATTATAGTTGTTCACGTACATGAACGTACGAGAGCCAGCTGCCGAATGCAGGTGCGCGGACAGACTGATCGGTGCCGTATAGTACGCATCCGTAGCGAACTGGATGAAGCCGTTACGGACAGCCCACTCATCTGAGGGATCTGGCCAGAAGGTATAGCGATCGATGATCGCCTCCACAATCGCTTCACGATTCATACTGTAGTTATGCCGGAATGCATATTCCAACGCATAACTTCGGAAGTATTCTTGGTCGACGTTGTTGAAGTCGTTGAACTCGCCCAATAGCCGGTCTTCTAGGATCACCTGAAGCAGTGAAGTGGCACGGTGTTCAGGCTTGCGGAAAATAAGATGGGATTAGAAAACAGGAAGTTTGTGACCGCATAACTTGATCGAATAGAAAACTTTGACAAAGACTAGGCATTAAACGGATCCAAAGAGCAGAAGGCCATTGGTATCACAAGAATCGCAGCGAACTTGAAACATATTGACTATAGATATATCAAAGTATAAGCGTTTTCGGAAACTATAGTTCCAAAATTACGGAACTCGAAGAGATCATACTCCGACAAAAACGACAACAAGTTATGACTACAACTTAAGTTACAACAAATGCGGTGCAAGTGAAGTTTCAAAGTTAACTAACCAAAATCACACAGCGAAAACGCCGCGGTAGAAGACAGAAACCAAGAAAAGTTTGTCTATTGTCTGGATTTTTTTCTTTCAAAGACATGGCAGTAAGATTAACCGCCCTAAGCAAGTGATACTTTTCCAGAACTCGAGAACACTTTTGAGGACTTCTGACGGAATCTTACAACAACAACAAAAAAACATTATATCATCCAGCAATCACCTTTTCATGGCAAAACTTCCGTGCAAAATAAGTTTGCTAACATCAGAGGAGCTCGTACTATTATTAATAAAACACAGGAAAATTGTTGATAATTCCGAAAAGCATGGAATGAATGGAATCGAATCTCTTGTTCTCGCTAAGGAAGTCGCAAAAACGAGCTCTTGGAGGAACTTCAGTGGAATGAAAGCCAATAAACAGCCTTCTGTTCTTCCAAACATTTCCAACAACAGAATAAAAAAACATAGTAGCTCATGACAACCAACCTCTGTACCGTCCTGCGCATTCATGCCGATCAACAGCGGTACCGCACTTGGAATAGCTGCCAAACCCGTCGGTGCATTATTCAAAATCCACAACGGGTTCCCAGGAATATTCACCCCATCAACAGTGGGAAGAAACAAGTAGCGATTATACCTAAAAAACGACTTCATATGCTTGAAGTGAAAACAAATTTGGGGTAGATTTTCGACTTTCGGACATTGTAAGGCCGTGTTTTACTTTGTGTCCGGAGAGAATTTCAGAAATAACCACAACCAAAAGTATTATTGCAAAGTAGTGGATGCTAAACAATACTCACTCGATAGGAATGTCAGTCGTAGCTCGTACAATGTCATTTGTTGAACGCGATAGAATGCAGTTCCATACATCGTAAGCGACGGACTGTGTGCATCCCAGATATCTCCCCAACTTAATAGTATTGTTGAAAGCAAGAGCTGGCTTGCCAATATATGAATGGTACGAAACTTCTGCACCAGACATCACTGCTGCAGATCGAAACAAACCTGAAGGTAAATAATTGAAAATGCCAAACACCTGCAACCACTTCGTAAAGAGAAGTGAGACAGACTTTTTGACAAAGGTGACAGCATGTGCATTCCAACAGAGACAGCTCCAGCATCATGTCCTGCCACGGTAACCGCCTGTGGATCACCTCCAAACGACGCTATATGATCGCGCACCCATTGCAGTGCAAGCCGTTGGTCCATCAAGCCGTAGTTCCCAGTGGTCGAATCACCAAGGCTCATAAATCCTTAAAATATCACACTAAGAAGAAAGTCAAGAGTGCACTGGAAATGGATATTGTCTGCACATTAAATGACCACACGTACTAGAAAATACTGTGGGGGTAAGACGTGCCATATGCTATAGTCCCCATTTTGAAAATCCAATCCAGAGCGGAAAGGATTCATAAACCGGAGGACCACAAAAGAATAACTAGAAAATGAGCTCACCTAATGCACCGAGGCGATAATTTACTGTTACAACGACTATTCCACGAGATGCTAAACCATGAGCAGGCCAGTCGTTTGCCGATCCTGTTTGAAAGTTGCCGCCATGAAAAAATACTAGTACAGGATAAGCCATACCGGATACCTTTGACACCTGGAAGGAAGGAATTTCAGTCCACAGTAGAGAATGAGGACGGAAATCCAGTTTTGGCAAACACATGATGAACTTTAGCAGAAAATACTGAAACCACGCACTTCCGACACATCTGGAGTGAACGCCAAACTAATGTAGACAAGACGTGAGACCACGGCGCAGCGTTCTTGGGCAGAGACACAGAGGCTCGCCATGCTGGCTCTGGTTGTCTGCTTCTGCTAGCAGCAGAGAACTCGACTGCCACGCCGCAGAAGACAACCAGAGCTAGCGTGCAGAGCCCCTGTGACTCTGCCCAAGAACGCCGCGCCGCGGTCCCGTGGCCGTTTGGAATTAACTGTATTTCCAGAAAAATTGTGCCCACACTTCATTCTAACCAGAAACTGCTGATTGTTTCAAGAATATTAAGGCTCTACTTCCTACCTTAGTTATAAATACAGCCTCAAACCTAACAAGGGACTGCTACGAACCACTCCGTACCTCAGACTCCAAAATTCTATGCCCAAATTACGAGTTTTAGCAACTTCTAACATATGATACCAATAGCTCTCAATTCCAACAGCTACATCTAGCTCTTTGCGTCACATTAACAACAAAAATTCGATCCATACCCCACTAAAGTTAAACGCCTTCACACAAAAATAAATAAGATGAGAAGAAAAATGAAAGTAGCCAATACTAAACTCACATCAGGCGAGAAGATGTTCAAATACAAGCAGTCCTCATTAACAATGAACGGATAAGGATCATTGACAAAGACTTGAGGACGAAACTCCACATCCTGAGCACAGGTTGCCCCATACTGGAAAGCCAAATAGGGTTTCGATGGCAGTTCCCGAATCAGTTGCGGAGGCTAAAACAAGGAACCTCCAGGATTCAAGGAGAAGAACCGGAAACAACATCATCTGTTGATCAAACCAACACTTGAAGCACTCAAAGAAGTACAAATGCCGTGTGGTTGGACACAATAATATCGTCCTTTTGACACTGACTCTGGATGAAGTTCCAGAATCACAGTATAAGGACAAAACACGAGTACATTGGCACGACTCACTTTCAGACGTCGTTGAGAGACTGGTGGTTCAGCATACGGGACGCCAAGAAACGTGTAGATCGTAACATTATTCCTCGGCGGCACAGGGCTGGGATCGAAATGCGATCGTTGTGGAGGCAATTGCTCGGATGGATCTTGAGTAGGTGTCCAGGGCAAATTTTGTAGTAGGATCTTCTTCCCAATTATATCACCAACTGATAGTCGTACAGCTGCTTCGTTTGACGATAGGCCCTGAAAGTAGTTCAATTACTACAAGGGCGAAAATTGTAAACACATACAATCAGACTATTAGATGCTAGCAACATTAAATTCTGCAGCAAGAGGTGTCGGGTGACTTTCTCATTCACAGTCGCTCTCAATTATCCTTGCAGCACACAGCACCGCCCGTCTGCTGATCCGCGCCGCACCACCTATGCATTAAAATAGCTGGTGCGACGCGGCTCAGCAGACGGGCAGTGCTATGTGGTGCAAGGATGATTGAGAGCGACCATTTCAAATTGAACAGCAGTAAACACTATAATCAGATAGATTTCCTTCGAAATCTTCCCATAAATACATCGGTTTCACTGCTCATACAGGTGCAAAAAGGTGAGATGTCGAAGATCGAAAATGCTTCCTACGAATACAGCTTGCCTTACGCAAGAAAAGGCGTGAGTGGTCCAATTCATAGTTCAAATTGCGAGGCTTTTACATTAGTCTAATCACTTCGCTTCTCAAGGATCATGCCATTATGAACGTTAATTGAAAAATAATGCTGAAAACCATGATGTTGATCCAAAAGGGAGCACAGAATCTCAAAGCTAAATCACCAAATTAGCCTACGACGTAATTCAAAATCTCCCCGGAGTTATAGCAGAATACTGCAAACTAATGGTGGATTAGTACGATTATTCTCTACAACTGCAAGATGTTACTCTCACAAAAACACGTACTTTTGAGTGGAGAATCCATCCATTAAAGAAAGCAGCGAAAATACAACCTTTCGTGGGACATTCACTTTTCCCCACTGAAGATTTGCTTCCCTTTAGCAACACAATACCCCCCCCCCCCCCCC
>JARK01001604.1:58828-132030 GCA_000688135.1 Ancylostoma ceylanicum
TTCGGAAGTTGTAATCTCAAATTGCACTCACTCTCATTAACGAGAAGCTCATGAAACGTTCACCGGATGGTCTATGTCACTGCAGCATATCCTCAAATTCACATGAATTTCACGGACTCCTATCAGACAAAAAACGTGCGATAACACGTGAGCAGCAAAGTTTGAGAGCAAGATAGCAGATGTCTAGGAACTACACCACACAACACATATCTCCAGGAAAGATGAGCATTTTCAGACAGCTTCGCCTGCAGAAATTTTCATTTAAAAAAAAAAGCACAAAAAACAAACCTCCTTGGGAGCAGATGCAGCCACATACTCTTTGAAGATTTCATGTGCTTTCTGGATGGTCGCCTTCTTTCCATCCTTCATCTTTTTGAACTCTTCACATTCCAACCAAAAGTCGACATTTTCATCAGAGAACTCTTTCTTGAGGAATTCACGGAACAATGAGCAGCCGTCTGCAAATTAACATTTAACAATAGATTTTATGGATCAATAGAAATCGAGTCCATTCCCATATCTTATCTCATACATTCAACAAGGTTATTGAGTGCCTCAAAAAACGCTGCTATGCCTACAATGAAAAGAATCTGATGACTTATACTTTGGCCATTCCATGGCATGAAACAAAAACAGCCAATGTAAACAAGCACCTAAGAACGTACACGTAGGGCAGTTGTTGTTAATGAGTTGAGCACCATTTACAATTACTGGACTAAACAGCTGCCAAAAAGCAAAAGTATGCAGATGATGTGGCAGGAAAAAGCCCTCCCAGAAAATCAACGCTGAGCAGCACTATAACTACGAGGAAAGAATTTTCGCGAGATAGAATCCTCCCACATGAGAGCAACTGCAGCTTTTGAACACAAATTTGCAGTGAACTCCAAACGATCATAGACAAGGGCCAGGACCGCGGCGCGGGCACTCTGGTTGTCTGCTGCATCGAGGCTGCTGGGCAGAGACACGGAGGAAAAACGCGCCGCGGTCCCGGTCCGTGACTACGACCGTTTGGAGTTCACTGTATTTATATACAATTTAAAGAACCTATTTGGGTCAGTTAAAAGTAAACACAATAAAAAATCTCAAAACAAAATATTACAATTCAAAATCCTTGGAAAGCAGTGATTGCAAAAGTTTTTTTTTGCATGGTTTAGTTTGAGAGGTCATTGAGCCTTAATGTTCTCAGGGATTTCCTTGGATATAAAGTAATAGTATTTTAGAGTCAATATGACTATGAAAATCTATGTACAATGAAATTTTTGCGTAAAAAGTTCTGAGCAGAGCAAGGAGATACTTGAAAAGTTTGGAAACTCGCAAAGAAGAGTGCGGTCGTCAATGGGTTGGAAAAAAAAGACGTCAAATCACCGCTACTAGCGCCGCATAAGGTCGTTTCTAGTGCCAGGAGGTCGATTTCCCCGCTAGTTTTAGTTCAACTCAGGGAAGCCAGATTTTTTTGCAAGATGGGACCACAACGACCTGTGCAAACAACAAAAATATGACTAAAAAATTTTCAAACAAAAATGTTTTTTTAGTTTTTTTATTCATTGTTTTCTGTTTTCGTTTTGTTTTTTTTTGTATAAATCATAGAAACAATTCCTTCAGGTTCCATGCACAGCCCCATGTAAAACGCTGGCTTGAAAACAAAGAAAAAAACTTTTCTCACGCTATGTGGTATAGAATGAAAGAATTTGGTGAACATAAGAAGTGAGATGACAAGAAGGAATTCATTAATTTGCCCAGAATCCAGAATACAATTCATGGATCAAAACCTACGAATAAAACTCGAAACGTGACTTACATTTATGATTGAGCAGCGATTCGAAACTGTGTCTCCATTGTCGAACCTCGTCCCGGCTCGGATACAGGGATGACGTGGACAGCGCAACATCCAACTTATTTCGGATAAGGCTGATCGTTTTCGAGATTGGACCACTGAAAGAGATTTTTTAAATGGACTACCACAGTAAAATCTCAGAAAAATTCCCACCAAACCTGTGATGAGGCTCAATTGAGTCATCATGGAGCATATGAAATGAGGTGGCAATGTCCATCATGATACGATAAGCAGTGACAAACTTTTTCGAGGGTGAGACGTGGCCAATCTCCTCCTATCAGCCGACGACTCAACTGCTCGGCTCGGAAATTATCGCTCGGGCAACGAACATGCTCACATCACTTTTAGTGAGCCCTATCACTCCCACCTTTCACAAACCTCTCAGTTTACCAGTACTTTACCAGTAACCTAGTGACAGCTAACCTATACATCCAGAAGGACTGGAAAAACAGCGAACTTCGGTAATTTCATACCTCCTAAGGTGGAGAGAATGTGGTGAAGTTATGGATGCAATCGTGACGAACACAACACGTACAATGACACTCTGCTAAGGTCATTTATGGGAAAAACGCTCAAGGGTTAATGTAGCGGCTTAAGATGATGTGTGAAGATCGTTTGAACACATAAATGTGGACGTCGGAAAATACTATTAGCCTTAGCATTTGAAAAATGTTGTAAATTACCAGTTACATACAAAAACAATCACAACTAAAGTTACAACTATAATGCCCTACAAAGTGCTAAAACTCTTTCTATGGCTTCTTTTCAGGATTGGAAATCCTTTCTCGCCAGGGGAACGAAAGAAGGAGGAATGGTAAAAATCAAGCGACATTTGATTTTGAACAGTTATAGGAAAAATATTGGGTAAACGTGAATTCTGAAGATGCACATAACATTGAGATTACTCAGGCTAAATATGTCAACACCACGCAAATTTACCCACCGTTATCATGGGCATGTACATATTTACTCTGAGTAATCTCAATGGTGCATCCAGGCCCTCGATGGCGAATTTCATCTGCTGGCAAGGAAGCTGTTGCCATGGAGGTTTCAAAACATTTTCTTGGAGACCTATTCCTGAAATTTCCTGCTACATGAGTTCCCCTTTCCTGACCTTTGCTTTCGTGGGCAAAAAGAATAGGTGAAACATCCAAAAAATAACCCGCAGAACAGCAGCTAAAAGCTCAGAAAAATGGTGCAATATTTATCTACCCCTAAGAAATATTTTTGTAGCAATGACCTGATCCCTAGCAAATATCTGCGGCAAAGATGTTTTTTCCCGGAGCTCTCTACCCTTCACAAACCGCCTTCGGCATGAAATAAGCGATTCTAAATGTAAAGAAAATGGCAGGCACTTTCTACATATTTTTACTAGTATCAAATGGGAATTTTGTAATTATTCATGGATACATCTTTTTTTTTTATAAGAAACGTAGGAAACAAAAAAGGTGAGGAGAACAAATGACTATGGGACTTCGTAGTGCTTCGAGAACAGCTACTATTATGTATTTTGTTACATAAGTATACCTTATTATCCTAATAAATGTAGTCACCAGCTAATGAGAAGAAGGAAAAGACATAGAAGATTACGTATTTTTAAAAAATCTGGTCGAAATCCATGAATGTCGAAAAAAATGGAAATTAGTAGGGTGGGTGAAGATACTGTTGCGTAGATAAGGTGCGGATATAGAAATAGAGCAAAGAAAGCTATTCTGATTAATTACCTAATTAATTGATTGATTAATTAGGTAATTAATTGAGAGATATGATATTATTATATGTATTCTGAGACAATATTATGCGAGAAGCGGTGACAAGAGCAGGGGGGGGGGTGTTTGGAAATTATTTATAAAGTTAACGACGAAATTTCTGCTTCAGCTCATTCTGAATCCCTTATCCTGCTATTAGCTTTCAAATGATTACTCTTACAAGCAAGAACTAAAGTTATTAAAGAAACCACCCCAGTTTGCTTCCATCTCTCTCTCTCTCTCTCTCTCTCTCTCTCTCTCTCTCTCTCTCTCTCTCTCTCCTTTTGTCTTTTTTTCTCTCTCTCCCACCCACCTCCACCCCCGGCCTGCTTCCGTCCGCTAACGAACAGATATGACTGAACTCTAATTACTGTTCTTTTTTCTTATATAAAAAAAATCAAAAAGTTTGGTTTAGATTGCACTAGCGAAATTTCAACCCAAAAAGGTAAAAGCAGTTTTTTTCCTTCAAGAAAATGGGATAATCAGCGCAAGAACACTGCTGGGTCCGAAGATGAGGTTAATTGTATTTTCTGAACACATGTATTACGCAGCAGGGCTAAAGCTGGATTCTAGCTCATCCAGAATGGTCAAAATTGATCTGTGGAACATGCCTAAGAGGAACTTTCTGGATAAAGCCATAATATATTAGATTAGTTATCACTTAACTAAACTGATTATCTTTAAGAAAACTGGGACTACCAGAAATTACTCAGATTCAGATCTGTTCCGATAAGCTTGGAAGGCGGTTTTTTTTTTAATTATAGACCTTGAAAGCCGAAATTAACCCTACTGGCCGTAATGAATCAAGTCTCTGGAGTGCCCGGATCCGGAAATACTAACAGTGGTAGTCAGAATTCTCAATTACAGTTAGTTGGTCGTTATGTTGATTTAATTAAAGCATCACATTTCGCGTCATCGTCTCTCCTTCATATTTGAACAGTTCAGTTTCAAATTACAACGTGCACCTATACCCACATATGTAAAACAACCAGGTTGGTTGCTGGTTTCCTAATTGGTTTGAGTTCCCATCGGTTCCACAATTGTCTCGGATGGGGACAGAAGAGCACTTTTTTGTAGGTATTTTATATAGAAAAATTAATCTTCGGAGTTTATGTCACATAGAACATTAAGTAAGTAGAAAGTATGACCACTTCGCGAAACAGGCTGTTTATTCGCTTATTCCAGAAAAAAAATCATGGTGGGAGACCTGTCACAAGATATTGCATCATCCCGGAGAGAAGATTCCAGAGTTTACAGT
This sequence comes from Ancylostoma ceylanicum, assembly GCA_000688135.1. NCBI lineage: Eukaryota > Metazoa > Nematoda > Chromadorea > Rhabditida > Ancylostomatidae > Ancylostoma > Ancylostoma ceylanicum. The sequence goes on from JARK01001604.1 coordinate 63,669, forward strand.
AATCAAAAAAAAACGGACAAGTTTGCCAGGAGAAAATTCTCCTGCTGCCGTGCGCACATGTAGTCACTGCAGTAAAGCGCACGTACAGTGGACTCCAAACGGCTTAGACAAGGTGCGGGACCGCGGCGCGGCGTTCTTGGGCAGAGACACAGGGGCTCTGCATGCTGGCTCTGGTGTCTCTGCCCAAAAACGCCGCTCCGCGGTTCAACCGCTTGTCTACGGCCGTTTGGAGTTCACTGTATTTTTACCCAGACGAATGAATTTTCCACGAATGGGGATACCACTTTTACCCGCGGAAACATTCAACAATTCCCCTCTTGATTAAAACAAAAAAGTCCAGATCATGGTAGGCCGACAATAGCGTATCGATTACCAATGTATTGCTGTCGCGCAACTACAATATTGATTAAAATCGCACGATCAATCTGCCTTGCCACTGAGAAGCATCCTAATTTCATAGCCTTCCTGCCACATCGTGTGGGAGGCGGTCAAGACGTCCGCGACGCAACCGCGCCGCACGCGTGTGCTCATTAATCCCGGGTTCTTCCTTCAAAACCGACGCATTGAATGGCTCTAGTGGACATCCCTTACACTTTTTCGGATCCTATAATATTCATCTATCCCACCTTAGCTCAGAAAACGTGTGTATTTCTCCCCAGCGCTGCTCGTACGTTTGAAGACTGCAGTCGTGACGCGCACATGAATCGACCAATCACAGCTCAGCAGCGTACGTCTTGTCACGCAGCAACATCGTGTCCCTATTCCCTCCGCTGGTCTAATTACCTTGAACTAGACCTTTACTCCTAAGGAAGAGTTCTATAGTTTCACCATTTGAACGAAAGCGAGCGATCCACGACCGCGCCCGCTCGCTCGCGCCTGCACAGTACCCGCCAATGGTAGCCGCTGTCGCTTGGCGATTGGCGCGAGCTGTCAACGTAAATCACTCGATCCTCGTCATGACATTAGACGAGGCGGAAACGCTTCGCGATTCGTCGGCCCACGTAAACAGCCCATGAGAGGCGATAATTGGGAACACGAACACGACCAATTAGTAGACTGAAACGCAACAGGCAAAACATCGAATTGCAAACGACTGATGCATCACTATCCGAGGAGACTGACATCCTGACTGACATCCTAACTTAGTCGGCAGTTCCACTGTCACAATTTTGGATAGCCGGCTAAGTATCAAGGACCACGCATGACCTCTTGTGTCTTATCAAACACTACTGCGCGCTGCACTTCCTCATTTACTTTGCGCTGAACCAATCTGCGACGGAACCATTCTCATTTCCAGCGTCTGGATAGGTGATCGAAGCCACCATCCATAAAATGAGACGAAACCACAAGCTACACACTCATTTGTACATAGATTGTAGCAAAAAAAAATTGGTGCTTCAGAAATCAGTGAGAAGTCAATTCGCGATCTTTTTAAAATAGTAAAAGCTGTTAGTTTATATGTCAACGAAATCCATCAACAATTTTGAAGAAGTGGCAGCTAAGTCATATCCATCCCACAGAAAAACGAGACAAGTCGGATTAGAAAGATGCGACAAAAACCGTGACGCCCCAAGGGGATATCATTTGCACTTGCAGAGGGCAGGGCAAACTCGAGCACAGATTCCAGGCGAAAAAAAAAGAAAAGATGAAATCAACTGGTTATGAAAAGTTAATCAGTAGCATGCAAGGAATAGGAAGAATTCGCGAGTTACCACAAACACTCAAGGATAATTAAACTTACGGACTACTGGCAGCTGACGACGAGGTGCAGTCGCCCTCACGTACAGAAGCCCATTTCTGGACACGCCGATGTGGGCTGGCTGCTAGAGGGACGCTGATCTTACGACGAACGTCCATGCTCACATCATTTTCAGCTGGACGACGACGAATCAACGAGGTAAGCGGTCCATAGTGAGTTTCTAAGCGCGATTTCTAATGCGAGAACGTGGTCCCGCCCCTGGCTACATACAACTGCATCCCTGAGCGGCACGCGCTGAGAAACATGAGCAACGAAAAAACTGGTTAGCTTAATGATTCAGCACGTGAGTAGACTATGAGCGATGTCCGACCGCTCAGGTAATTATAATGAAACTGTTGAGTTTCTTTTTCCACACTTTTTCCAGGGCAAAGGAACGGTGTAGATGAACTCCACCCATTACACCAACTATTACTCCTAATTACCCATGTAAACTTGCCCATCTTTGAGCCTATCTACTTCTTCAAGTATTCCCATTTATATTATATTTAGCCCTGGTAAACTTACAAGAGCTTCTTCTTGTCCTCCCGCTCTTCTCGCTCTTGTGGAACATGAACGCGTCGGTTGGTCTTATCCGCAGCTCCCTTGGGAGAAAAGGTGAAGGACGCTGCCCGACGAACTCCCTGATCCTTCTTAGGTTCCTGAAAGTAGATTTCCTGATAAATCTGTGGAATTGCAGAAATAAAAAGCAGTCAAAATCTGCAAAGCAATACCCACCGAAGGACTGGTAGGTGTGGGACACTTCTTGCGGAAATTGTAGTTTGCGTCAGGTGTGAGGCGATCCTGGGTAACTGTGCGGCGACGTACATGGAGTGACGATGCGCCTCCATCCGAAGTGTTTTCAGCTAAAATGTACAGAATTCCCAAGCAAAACTAAGACGATCTACTGATAACATACAAGGATCATCCGAGTCCAACTCATCAACCTCGCATAAACAACCGAGCGAACTGTTCGGAGATCGAGGAGAAACCGGTAAATCGCTGCTGACAGATGAATTATCCAAACTGACAGACGAAACACGACGTCTCCATGGTTCCGCGACCGCCGCTGCTACTTCCATGAGCAACGGAGACAATCCTGGTCGATTCAATCAAAACACGCCAGAAGAAGATGGGCGGCACGGTGAGATGGTTTCAAAACACGAGGTTCACGATAAAGTCGCGTTCACAGAGCGCCACGATGTCGGCGAATATAGCGCGCGACTTGGCGGGCACAGGCGACAAAGCGGGCGAACGTTGGCGACCAAACAAGAGTACAACGCTTCAGTGCGGGTGTGGTTGGGACGTCCTTCCAAAATCGGACGTGTTATCTATTCTGAGGTGACGCTACCCGCAGTTACAAACACCACAGCAAGTGGAGGGCGCTTATCAGGAGCATTACATCATGCAAAAACGAAGTGTCTACTGGGAAACGCAGGTAGTAGACCTGGATTGAGAGGAAAAATCGAGGCAGCGATTTGATTGCCGCTTCAGTTCTCTGTGTGGCCGCACATGAAAGGCGAGCTCCGAATTCCCACTGGACCAGACGCCCCAAAACCGTGAAGATCGACAACTAATTCTGAATAATCCAAGCAATCAACGACGCGACGCGGCGACCACAACTGGGAGGACGAAGATGAAGTGCGAGTCAGCTGGCGAGAAGACTACGACCCAGTGCGGAGAAACGAGATAGCTCAACAAATTTAAAAAAAAATGAAAAAATCTCACTTGTAGTAGAGAGATCCGGCAAAGTAGCTCGATGTGAGCGCCTTATGCTACCTCCTAGCGAGCTGAATATTCCTCCGAGTTTATCGTCATTTCGATCCAGACGGATACGCACGCTGCTTTTTCCAGTGTAGTCGCCAGCAGTTCGGTCTATCCTGATCGGAACACTGCTTCCTCCCACATATTGCTCGATTCCGTCGCTTCTCTCAAATCGAATCGGCACGCTGCTCCCGTCCTCATAGCTATCTGCTGGATTTCTCTCGAAACGGATAGCGACCGTGCTGCCATCGACGTAATGGTCGACATCGCTTCCTTCGAATCGAATGGGTACATTATCTGAAAATAAAGACTATTCTACAGCATCACATGATCGCTAAGATGTACACAGAGTACAAGCTGGGTACATCTCACCAACAATACATAGAGCATTTCTCACCAGAATCGGTCTTCTTCCTTCCTGGCACACTTGACCTCTGCGTTCGTGGCGGCATCTGAAGTGACTGCATACAATACGCAAAATCACACACGCGACGCCCTCAAAGCGTGTGAAAAACCGCTCAAATTCTCACCGTACAGCAAATTAGGCGCACAACGGAACACTATTCAGTTAACACGAGGTTGTCAAACTTTGGACGTACAAGCAAATTCACCATTTAATCACATCATCACAACCGACCAACACGTTACATTGCGATTATAAGACAGCTATATGACGACCAAAAAACATCGCCAGCGACAAGCGGCTTGTCTGCTCCTCGCCTCATCCGCCTGCTCGATAATGAAACTCAATCTGCTACTAAGTGAAGTGAAAAATACGCCGACGCAATGACAATTTTCCACTAGAAACCAACTAATGCCGAGTAATTAAGCTAACCCCCACACGACGCGAAGTTTCCAGCCACTAATTAAGTGTAATGAGCAACGCCTACCATAAATGAGGACATTGAGAAGAGCACGAAGAATCGAACTCGACACGACGACGCACGCACGTGTGGCCAGCGACCTCGGCTGCGTTTTGTTGCGTAACTTCCGACGCGCTTGTTCGCTGACAAAGCTGGACAGGCGGCGCAAACTGGCCAGTAAATAAAACAGCGCATATGTCGGGCCTAATTAAGAAAACGCCATAATGAAATAATTTATTGTGATGACGTCACTTGAATTGGCAGCGAATTACTGTGAAAAACACACGCAAATCACCAAACTAGGCACGCTTCAACCCCAGAAAACATGTGAAAAAATCTCGTTGGCACGAAACCGGCAGTGGAAAATACGCGAATCACTTAGGAGGATTATTATTGGAAAGCTGCCGCACTATAATGGGGTTAAAACATTGGCGTGGAGAAGAAGATGGGGATGGAGAAGAAGATGGGGACGAGGATCCAACAAAACAAGGATGTTCCGTGAGGAAGACAGCAGTTGGAGGGTTGCTTCGAGTGATAGGTCATTAGTACTCATGTACTTTCGAAACTATGTAAGCTCTTTGATCGCTGTTTCCGAGAGTGATCCCGAGGAAGTATTTTGGCAACTTGCCTCTGGGGAGCAATGCAAGAAAATTCGCAAGGAAGAGGAGATGAAAAAAAAAAAACTCAGGGAGAAAATTTCTTAAAGAATCGCAGAATACTGAAGGATCGACCTTCTAGGAAGTGATTAAACAATATTAAATATTAAAATATTGATTAACTAATATTAATTAAACAGTATCAATCTAAAAATGAGGAGGCAAAAATGGAAAGCGTTTTTCATTCCCTTTATGAGCATGTATTATTTTCTGCTTAAAATCCTTATTAAAAAGTTATTTTAAGACCAGATTTCAAAATAACTCTGCTAAAGCTAAGCAAGATTACGATGTAATTTTCTAGCGAATTCCAAAAATATGCCGAAAACAACTCTGGGAGGACCATGAAGCGAAGCTCGATTGCAAAAGCACACGCAAACAAAGATAAGCCCACGAAAAAAAAAGCAAGCACGGAACGAAATCAGCGCACGATCCAGGAATGCTCAGGATCAGCAAATGGCTACTACATGCAAGCAAACGCTTTAAGAAGTGTTCTATAAAAAGCCGATCAAACACCATTATCACCAGTGTGCATGCTTACTCATTGCAGAACAACCTATGTCAATACGGAATCACCGACAAATGTATTTCAAGGACAATTTTGACTATACCTCGGATGGATTTGATATGCAGGAGCTTGACGTAGTCAAAACACCGTCTCCACTGAACGTTTTGTCATTGTAGTACGTCTTTATGCTGATCTGAAAACAAAGAGTAAAGTTTTCCATTTGAAGAAAAAGTTAGTTTCACATCTACAGTGAACTCCAAATGTATAGTCAACTCCAAATGTCCGTAGACAAGAGTTGGGGCCGCGGCGCGGGTCTCTCGCTGTCTGCTCTACGGATTCAGCGTGGCATGCAGGGCAGAGACGCGTAGGAAAACCGCGCCGCGGTCCCAACTCTTGTCTACGGACATTTGGAGTTGACTATACGTAAGCAAGAGTTGGGACCGCGGCGCGGCTCTCTGGTTGTCTGCTGCATCGAGGCAGCCGGGCCTGCTGGGCAGAGACACGGAGGAAAACCGCGCCGCTGCCCCAACTCTTGCCTGCGTATATTTGGAGCTCACTGTACTTGTTGAGAAGAGGTGAGAAGCACTTTTCGAGGAAGCAAACCTTGTTCTGTGGGAAACTCTTCTTTTCTCCACGTTTCGGGCTGAGCAAGAAGAAACCACCTTCGTTCACCTAAAAAAAGTTGACTTAAAGACATAAGAAATGGAATTTATGATTCAAGGACAAAGAAATCCAGAAAGAGATCTAAAAAAGTATCCAGAGACAAAAACAAAACCCACAACAACTTCGTCCATTGTCATATTCTCGTCTATATAATACCCGTCGTTCTGAAATTCCACACGTCTCATTACTAATACGATAGCAGTAAGATAAAAGTAAGTGTAGTTAACACTCCAGAAACAGCCGTCGGCAGTGTGCCTCCGACGCAATCGACATAATGCGCGCGAGAATAATGAAATTCAAAAATGACCCTGTAACTCACCGCTTCTCTCGCCTTTTTCATCAGCCGTTTAACGGGGAACGTCATGCATCCCAACATTCGCATCCGCCTATAAACTCTATTTAACTAACTACTCATCCAGCAGTTCCAGTATTTACTTGTTTAATAAACAATTTCAGCTCAGTTCATCTAATTTTAGAGCGGTAAACTGATATGGGCTCGGTGCTATCAACGATAAGAACACCCAAGCCGTTTAGTCACAACTAATTATAGGTCAACTCACTGTTGGTGATTATCCGCTTTCAATTTGTACACACTTATGGTGAGCAGATCTCTGAAGTAGTTGTCCTCATCGATATAACTGAAAAATATACCTAATTAAGCCACTATAAATAGCTCAAAACTGCCTTAGGATTCTTCCTAGGTTTCAAAAAAACCTTTGGTATCATTAATTACTTCCATTCAATTTGAGCACTCCACAAACGTCATCTCACTTCCCCACTCCCAGGAAAACACTGCGACCTTTGGATTATTAGCAAGAACTCGGCGATGGCGCCCGACGATAAGATTCGAAAATGCTGGCGGTTTAGGATACGGGAATCAAAGAACAAAATGCGGAACGAGTTTTCAACCTCGCTGAGGTCGATTATGGTTGTGCGAGAAGTCGCCAGTAACTAAGCTCTACTTCACAGGAACAGAGAGCGGGACTCGTGGCCAGCGACGTTATAAAAATAGTTATCTCTCTTCGCAAGGGTCATTAAAACCGACGATGAACTTATACTGCAGTTTGAAACGGCTTTTCGGTGCGAATGGGTTCCCACGCATTGCGAACAGGTTTAACCGTTGCTTATCATGTGTGAAATCGCATGATTTCAAATAAATCCATGGTGTCCTTACAATGTGAACTTCTCATTGAAGGCTGGCCGATTCGTAGCAGGCCAGTTACGAGTTTTGTACGACTGAATCTTCTCTCTATAGTATCTTTTCCGGCTATTTCCACATCGACGGCGCATCTCTACCTGAAATATTGTGCAGCTTATATTAATTAGTATTAAGTGCAATTGATAGGAGATATCCGGAAGTATCCTGAACTCACTCTAACATAAGAAGAGATCTGCGGCTGGTACGGATCTTGGAAATAAACAGCCTCATTAATAGTGACGTTTAGTTGATTACCGCATAATGTCATGCTAAGGAAAATTATTCCTGGAAAAAAGTGTCATAACCTCACAACCCTACGCATTGCAAGCTATAGAGCTCTCATTCCACAGCAGTACAGCATACCTTCACTACCGACATTCTTCGCCACCCCAGTCGGCAAACCAAAATTTTCTGGCCGGTAAAAAGTCGGTTTCACATTCTCAACATGAGACCGAGCTGACGACGGGAACTCGCACGAATCCTGGAATTTAGGGGCTACTAGGAACATCGAACAGATGGACACTATCCGAAAGCACATACTTCGCCATAATAGCTGCTTGGTCGCGATACTCCTTCAATAATTTGATTATAACTGTACATGGGAATACGGCTGGCAGTTGATGCACGTGGCGTGGAACTGACGAATTTCGGACCATGATGAGGATTGGTCTTGGGAAGAGTTGAGACAAACGGCTGAAAGTAAGACAAGACATTCTGGAAAGATCCTTGGAATACGGTAGATAAAAACTGCTACAGTTGACTACAGCAAAAGTAAGAGTAGATCATGTAGGACAAACAAGCCCAAGGTTACAGCGCATTGATTAGCTATGTAGATCAGAATTTGCCCAGCTATGTAGGTCAGAATTCGCTCAAACTCCAAAACAAGGTATACTTCACCTGAAAAGACGTTGATGTTGATGTCTGCTGAGGTCTCCAGTCTCGCTGAAGTCGCAACGAAGGAACACTTGGTGGTTCATCTATGGAACTGCCCATAACTGGTGACAGATCCTGGAACAGATAATTTTATCCTACATTCTTCCTGTTTTTTTAAAGTTTTTAAGGCGCAAAGTTACAACCCACTTGAGGCACAGCAAATACAGGTGGTACACGATGTCTTTCTCCTTTCTGTACGGGAGTATACAAATCTGAGAGGTCATCCTCTTCATTTGTTGACTCCAGAAGTGAGGATATATTCGATTGGATAGTCGACAACGAGCTACTGTCTGTAGGTTTGACATGTCCTCGTGACGAAATGCCATACTGTGTCTTCCGTAGAATTCTGAAAGAGCAACACATGGCGACTGGAACAGTACTTTGTCAGCAGTTGCTGCTGGAAAATTTTGCAATTTCTTTTCGAGCTGAATTTTCAATCAAACTATGGACCCCCCCACTCTATACTAGTATCAAAAGTACCCAGTGACCCTCAGAATAGCAATATAATGACCCATTTGATAAGAACTCGGTTAGGCGATGTCACGCATAGCCTTTCATCCTTACACCCATTCATCATTCAGTGCGCAAGTGTTTGAGGGGTATATGACAACTTCCCAGAGATAGCGGCATGGTGTTACTGCAGTAAGGTGTTAAATCCAAGCCCATGTGATTACCTCTTGTCCCTCAGCCATTTCTCGTCCATTCTTGCCTTGGGAAGTTGGAAGGGTGGCAGAGAGGGTGAGCCTTCCGAGCTGCTGTCAGAGTCGGACTCTGGAAAAGAAAGAGGATTTTCTGGATAATGGAACTCATATGCAGAAGAAGTAATAGGTTCAAGAGTGACAAAAAGACAAAAGCTCCGAATTACCTGAGTAGGAGTAGCCCTCATATTCGTAGTCTATTTTATAGCGCTGGAAGCCCTCTGGGCGGGCCATTCCAAGAAAACTGTGAACTGAAAAAGGAAACACCTCAAGTGCGAATAGTGAATCACTCAAAAATGAGGTAAACGAAGCGTAGCAGAGAGGAGTTAGAGCGTAATGAGCACGTCCAATCAATCAGCACACATCAAGTGGGTCAGGGTGTGGTGGTGGGTACGTCATTCTGAGTCACTACAGGTGGTCCCATACTACAATACCATAACCTCATAAGAGAACTGACCACAATGGAATGTGAGAGAGTAAGATTGACGGAATAAATCAGGCATTAAAATATACGGCACCTAACAATACCGCTGTCATTCACAGTTAATTCAAAACTTCCACGAAATAACGCTACTTTTTCGACAAAAAGAAAGCCCTGACGACGTAACAGAGGCTCCAGAGGCTCTTGTGTCACAGTAGGGTGAAGAATTGAATATATGTATGTAACTTAAGAAGTGCATTGATGATGATGTTGCGTAACGACTTCGATTATCCGAGACGATAATCCTTTGGCCGCTTGCCATAGGCGTTGATCAACGAGATCATATGCGCTCATAAACAAACTTACATTAATGCTACTTGGTCATAAATTATATGGAAGAACTATATTTAGTACAGATTTATGGATAATACGCTTAATAAGCTCCTTTAGCCTGAGTTATTATGTTCGAGAGGATAACAAATATGCGTATTAGTGAATGAAGGATCACTTTGGGGATCCGTAAGCAGAAAATATAATCAGAAAAGAAGGTTGAAAGGGTCGAAAATGAGGAGAACTGGAAAAATCTGGGAAGAGAAGGGGAACTTCGAAGTATTTGAAACAACCGGGTTGCCACCAAACCGATGGCGAGTTTTGGGAAGAGACCAAAAAACAGGCCACACCTGTGAAGATCATTTCGAAGATAATCAAGTTGCATGAGAAGTGCACAAACAGAAGTGAAAATCACATACTATCTGGTTTTCATAAGAGTTTTTGGTGAATTTTATCAGTAATGTTAGAGCCCTTTATATTTATCAGCGAGAAATTTAAAATCTTTCGGAATTACTGGATGAAGAGCCAGAACAGGGTTTCTGAGACCACTAAGCACATTTCCAGGTGGGAAATGAAGAGCAAACTATAACGAAGATGTAAAGTAGTCCAGATTGAAATTGAGAATCATATCCTTAACCTATGAAAAGGTCCATGAAATAGTAGAAATCTCCTCATACCATTTTCTCTACTGTTTCCCATACACTAACTGGAAAGTAAAAGTAGTAAATTCAAATAAAAATAGTAAATAATGACGTTAGTGTAAAATGAAAGAGATCAAATAGATCAATATGAGCAGAAGTGTAGGTCCTCTTTCTTGCGATCCACATGGAAAAGACCACAATTGATCTACAGCGACAGAATATTAATCAGAATATTATTGGTTATTATATACTTATTGCATGAATGAATCATATGATCATACCTCTCCATGAGCAGATTCAGTTCGTTGGATCAAAAATTTCCCAAAATGAATGGATATTCGGATGAAAGTAACCGAGAAATTCACCTTTCGAAAGGCAAAGGAAGAAAAAGAATAATAATAGATATAGCCAATAAAACATTACTGGATGGGTAAACAGTAACAGTGCAATAATGGCTGTATACATTAGAATCCAGGTTGGGGTATAATTCTGGCCATTAAGGACCTACTTATACCTCGGTGTCACACCCAAAGGATACTGTGACGACAACGTCATAACGATTTATGGACTACTTTGAGAAAATACAGGAGAGTTAGGAGGAGGAGAGGGACAACGACTGGAGGATTTAATCTTGCTTCTCAATGTTTGTAGAGAAAAAGTCACTCAAAAATGGTGAGACCTTTAAAAATCAGCTAGGATACTGTGGAAGCAGTGGACGCCACAGCTGATGACAACAAGCCAGCTGTATCCATGTGCAGTGTGTGTTTTTGACACATGTCTGGAACAACATTCAAGCAAACCAACAGCTGATCAAATACGGCAATCTGACCGCTAAAGGCCGTACAATAATCCTGAAAATTCAGCGTCAGTGAATAAAAAAAGGAGGAAAGGTAAAGAACCAGACAAACGTCAGTTTGTGTGCAGGACACATCAATCCACGATACGTCCATAAATGTCGACCTTACTGCGAATGAGGCAAAGTGATCAAAGGAACGGCGCCATCGTAGACAAGCAATGCAACGCAACGTACGCTAGTTACGTAACGCTTTGCATGACGTATCGTTATGATCCGAGCCGCGAAATATTTGCTTCTCATTCTCTGACAGGAAGTTATTTACATGCATCAGTCGGATAAAGGATTTTCTCCAGAAGAATCATCCAAATCATATCCGCACTGTGACTTGCTTGGAATAAGTGTGGGTATCCTGGTGAACTCTTCCCTGTGCTTCAGAAGGCTAGGGTGCCGCCCCCTAATTTTAACCCCCTCCTATTTATTAACGAAATCACCTAACCTTTGCAAAATATTCCTTTAGATAACAGATGGTGTATTGTTTGAATAATGAGTTTAATAAATTCGATATTCAAATAATAGACTTTGAAAAAGTCGAAAATTAGAATATTCAGGGGTAAAAGAGCACTACAGCCCTGAACAAAACAAAACAAAACAAAACAAAAAGGTATTAGTAAGGCATCTTGCTTCTGGAATATTCGTTCGTTGTTATGCGCCTTCAAATTGTTTATTAAACTATTTAAATTTTTATTCGGTCAGTATTCTAGCAACACAGGGAGAGTAGCTCACTGAGCAGGTAGAAGACCACAAGCTCGTTGAGGTAATTCAGAAGAGAAATATTTTTTTTAAATTGGAAACGTAGAAAATCTTCTCTTGTACTATAGGAATTTTTCATTTCTCCAGCAACTGTGCGTGATGTTAAAACGTGAATTTTTTTCAGAGTACTGTTTCCTGAAAAGGCTAAAAAACTGATGTCCATCTGACATAATCTCGAAAAAATTGCTAGGCTGTGGTATTTACTAAAAGAAAATTTTGAACTAGAGGTAGTAAAGAGCACGATTTCCGATATTTTTTCCAACGTTCTCTGCTGATTTCTTTAGATAAAAAGTTATTCTCTGCTGAGTTCTTTAGATGAAAAATTAAAGGGCTCTTTTAAAGTGAAATATAAACATTATCTAGCGGATTAACCGGTGATAATTACTACGCTGAAGAAAATTGCTAGAAATTTTCCAAATAATATGAAAAGATTGCTAGAAATTTTCCAGCTAATGCGAAAAGAAAGCCGTGAATAATAGCAGAAGTGAAAATTTTATTGTAAGACGCAATTCTCTCTCAAGAAAAGAAAAAGTAGGGAAACAGTGCAGCTCATTTATAAAAAAAGTCATGAATGCAGTCAGTTCGGCCTGTAATTCAGTAGCCATCGAGATACTTCATCCAGAAATTTCATTTCTATGGGAAAAACTCTTTATTCATAACAAAGATGTCTACGACAAATTAATGGAGTGTAACTTCAAGGCAAAAAAAAAGGATGAGAGCATAGTTTGGAACAGGATGTTATCACTCAGGGGTGGAGTTGTCAGGAATCCGTATGGAGAGGTCAATAAACACTGTGATGCTCGAGAGGCAACATTCCAGAGAGATTGAAAATATAGTTAGAAATCCTCGAAAGCTAGTGATGAATCAGTGACAGTTCGTCACTGACATGCCTGATTCTCATATAGATGACATCATGTGGAATGAAAAGTATTATGATGCTCCAGTTCACGATGGAATTTTCCCGGTCCTGGAATTCACTTTACACATCCATTTAAAAAAGTCTAGTGCATCTGTTCCATGGTGTTACCCACAGTACTTTACGCATAACTGCAGAAAAGATCAACCGAGAATACCTCTAGCATAAAAGCAGTAAAGAAAAAAAAAATAGTCTTAGGGCATTTAAATGGAAAATACGTACATTAAGGTGGCAAAGATTAATGATTGTCCAGAAAGAATGTGACGTAGATGAATCTGGTGAATTTAATATGGCACAGGCTGCAGTTACTGGAAAAGCAACGATATACATACTTCTGGATTACATTGAGGCCAGGGTAATTTCTGAAGAAATGCAGCACCAGAGGCAAGAGATTTCACTTGATCTACAGATAACTGGAGAGAGTCAGCGCTTCGAAGTAGGTAAAAATCAAACCCAGGAACACTAGCCTAGTCCAGGATTACCTCATTCCTATTATAGAAACTATTCCACAAGAAAATCAGCCTATCCGAGGACGTGTTCGCAAATAAAATGCAGCTACCATGGATGACTTGTTGCGAAACTAAAGGTAACCGAATACCATTGTATAAAGTGTTTCGAGTCAACAACTGAAGTGCTACTATGACGTAAGCTGACCTTCCAGAACAATGTTCTCAATAAAACCAACAATACTAACTATGATCGGAGGTAAAACTGGTAAATATTACAACATAGCACTGCCACTTATGGTAGAAATAGCGAACACCATTTGCACAGCATGACATCGGTACATCGCTGCACGAAGGGCACAGCTCATGACCAGGGAATAAGCCGGCTTTAAAGGTATGATAACAAAAACACGACACTTTGATAAGATGGCACAAAGTAGTCGCAAGTAAGTAGCATTTGAGTGTGGAGAATTCAAATCTGCGAACGGTCGTTTGCGAAAGAACTGACGCGCGCACAATGAACGCAGCCGATTGCAAGGCGTCTGCGTGATTGACAGATGGTCTGAAGGCATATTCGTCTAGTTATTACATGCGTACCACATTATTAGCAGTACTCGAGGATACAGGAAGCGATGAGTGCCGATAATTTGGCCAAGTGTGAGAGAATGTGACCTGCCTTGAGAAAAGAACGCATGCGTCGGACCGTAGGAGAACTCATGGCCATGGCCGTCCGACGTCTCGTTAGGGAACCCGAAAAACGGGTTATACGTTTGAATTAATTGCCCGAGGATAATCCTACGAGTTGAGGGTGAGGCGTTGTGAACAGCTTCCCGCCAACGGACCGATTCAAAAACAGATATACCCATTTGGCGTAGTGTGGTCGTTGTTAGAGGTCAGCGAGGCAGTGTGTACCCGACGGAGGCAGCAGAGAACGTGGACCCGACTAGGGAGCGCGGCATCCAGGGAGGTCGTGGAGAGGTGGGTGGGTGACGGACGCTCTCGTAAACGAATACCCAAGCTGAATAGCGCTCGCACGGTATAATCTAGTGTGGTCGGCTTCATTTGAATATGTACGGAGCGGATGAGAAAGGATACAGAGAAGGGTTGATCCTGGAAGAATCCTGAAAAGAATCGGTGCAAAACTACATAGAATTTGTACTCGCTAGTCACATTATTCACTCGGGGTTGTAATCTAATCGACAGCTGACACGGTGTTGTCCGAATTAGTGATGCAACAGAGTCACCTCGATTTCTCGTAGACAACTGCTCACCACCATTTCTTCCGGATGTTTCCTGGAGACTCACAACTACATCTTTATTGTACACAAAAGAAGCTCGTAACCTCAAAAAAAAAAAACCTCTTCTCTGCCTTCATAGGGTGACCCTTTCATAGGCACGGCTGGTATCAGATACAGGTAAGATCCAGCCCATCCCTGGATCTCTTCTTTGGTAGTGCTTAGCTATCGCTGAGCTACTGAACCATTCACCAACGAAAAACCCACTCCACTGGACCACATCCCGAGATTCCACCTCCAAGCAAGAGCCACATGTTATAAAGCTCATCCCGAAAATCTTTTCACGGCGTCAATCTGCTCATCCCACTGCCATATCCACATTTTGCAGTAAGCTTCATTAACTCCATTGGACACACCAAATAACTGCTAATTATGGAACAGCACGTGCACGCACGTGCACAATCACCGCTTACCATCTGTGGAGCGCTCAAATCTATGGCTTTTTGTATTGGATTTCATAGTTATGTCGGTTTTGTAGCAGATCCACAGGCAGCCACTATTTTCATGACACATCCCTGAGCGACATTGAGCTCCAGGATTTTATTATTCCTGGTATTCACTCTGGAAAAGGTGACTCCTGTATTTGCTGAAGGCTTAGCGGGATATGTAGGCAAACAGCACAGGTGAGGATAATGGCAGGCGGCACAGCAGTAGGTAACGAATGGAGCCCTCCGTGCTCGGTCACCTGTCTTTGTGGATATGCATAATACTTCCATGACCTTGGACAATTCCTAGCTCTGCATTGTGGTTCAATTAGTTCGCGCATTCGAATAAATCGAACATCTCCAATCGAACATTCGATCGCGAATCACGAAAGCAACCTGTAGATCAAATCGTCGCCGTTGAATGTACATGCGATCTACATCAAAGAAAACACTGTACAAATAGCATAAAATAAACTTTAACCAGTATTATAACAACTTAAAATTTGAATTAGCGTAACCACTCGTTTGGAGCACATGATGAGTCAAAAGACTAGACGAACTATGTTGTGTGAAAGATTTGTTGAGCAATCGCGAATTCGGCTCGAACTCACGAATTCGCCGAGAATAAAATGAAAACAATCTCCTACAGGCACCAGATAAAACGAAAGATTACCACAAGTACGGGTGAGTTTCTCAAGTTAATCAATAAAAAAAAATAGACCTGCTCCCATAAACAGATGTGGGAAGATCTGATATTACTATAAATGCTGGGGGACAATGCATGCATGAAATGTAAAACGAGTAATTACAGTAAAACAGTTACGCAGTAGGTAAATAAGATTTCCAGAAAGGCCACAGGTGAATTCAGTGTGAGCAATCTACTCCTGAAGAGCACGATCCAGCGCTGCTTGGATGTTCGCGAAAGCGTCACGGCCCATAAAGTCTGGCTGACCGGACTCCCAGGCGCGCAGCCTCTCCTCCTCACTGGGTGAGGGTGTCTGGAAAACAGTTTCGCTACGATTTCCTGTACTTCTAGGTGACATAATTGTTCATGAAATATATTTTAGATTAGTAAAGAAATTAATAGGAACTTATCCAATGTTCACAACACGAATTCAGCGTCAAACACACCAAGCCAGGGGAAAATTCGTTTTACCAGTCTCAACCCAAATTGTTTCTTTTTCTTGTTGTTGTTATACCCACCTTTTCTCGAACTGTTCCAGCTGAGAAACATGCTTCAGCCTGTAATCGTTCTTAGTTAGTACTAAAACACACCAAACGATTATATTCAATCAAATGTCATGGATGGATAGCACAACATGCATCTTTGTATTGGAGCCCTCCAGCAGAACCCAGAAAGACCCTTGATAGGATGAAACCACAAGCGAGTAGCGGATTCGACACCAACGATTCACTCACGACTGCACTTTCATACAAAGAATTCCGGACTGACGCCCAATTCAATAAATATTTCTATTCGAGGGCTTATAAAACCTTGTGAAACAGAACAAATATTCAATAGTTAGTGCGATTCAATCAAATACAATAAATTGTATTGCTGGAAGCCCCCTGAAAAAAAGTTGAAAGTTCACAAAAAACTATAGAATATTTAGTGGTCATTGATACAGTGAACTCCAAACAGTCGTAGACAATGGGCGGGACCGCGGCGCGGGCACTCTGGTTGTCTGCTGCACCTCCCAAGGAAGCGAAAAGTCACAACGTATCGGTTCCCCCGGTGTCTCTGCCCAGCAGGCCCGGTGCATCGGTGCAGCAGACAACCAGACTGGCCGCGCCGCGGTCCCGCCCCTTGGAGTTCACTGTATCTAAGAAGCCACCGTTCCTTCAGTGACAGCTAAGCCATTTCGTGGCTACTCAATTGGCCAATCACAATCCACCTTGCATCGCACTCTTATTGGTTGCATGAAATGTATGAATATTAACTTTGACGGCCCAACTACAATGAACGCATAACGGTCGTAGACAAGGACCGGGACCGCGGCGCGGTTTTCCTCTGTGTCTCTGCCCAGCAGGGCCGCTGCCTCGGTGCAGCAGACAACCAGAGTGCTCGCGCCGCGGTCCCAGCCGTTGCCTCTACGATCGTTTGGAGTACATTGTTGATTCCACCTTGACGAGGTAACAGCTGGCACCAACGCCTCTCTACTACTTCATAGTACTTTTCCACGGCAGTAGGCTTAAACAAAAAAAAGAAAAGACAAATGACCCTCAGTTAAGAAAAGTCAGCAAATTGCTGGTCATTATTTACCCTCAGCACCTCACTGCCACATCCGCTCAGATTACAAGCTGCACGTCAGTTTTTACAAGGAAAAAAACATGAATGCACTTCTGAACTTGCACGATAGTGTAATCGCCGTGAATCGTTGAAATGCCAGAAACTAGGATTCTAGGAGCAGCAAGGAAACGAGACACGGCTGTGTTCCAGCAATCAGTCAGGGTCCACAACAGTGTCTCCGTGAAAGCCCTGTGCTCAACCCAAGCGAACAAAAGTGTCAAGCTTTCTAACAGAAACTAGCTTTGAGAGGAGGATTCTGCCAGAAGATCCTCACTAACCAGTAACTAGTCAAACTTACAGTTATCGCGGCCACCTCGTCATCGGCCGGGTGGCGCCGTTCGTTTTCTCCGGTCGGGTAATGATCTACGGAGGCATGCGACTCTACAGCTACACACACTGCAGGCTCACAAACCAAATTGCCGCCTAAATTCTGCGTAACGTGTTCACAGCTTGGCTGTTCATGCTCGTTTGACGGCTGTTGTTGATGTTGATGTTGTTGATGATGATGGTGATGATGGTCACGATGATGTGACGTATCTACGTGAATGAAACTAAGCGAAGATATGTCGCTATGCGGCGATGACCAGTGGTGATGGCTTGGAGCAGCTGCTGCCGCCGTCGACGGTCGTGGAGGCGGCGGCGGTGGTGGTGGTGGAGGAGGAGGCGGAGCTATCTTTAAAATACGCTTCGCAACTAAATGTTATACAAACCACTGCATACCACAATCCACTACTCTCACACTGCAGATCATGCATACAATAGGGCAGAGTGAGGCGAATGATGATTGGTCCGTTTTTGAAATCGGGCGAATAGCAGACGGGGGGCGGAGCTTAAGCCATGGGGTCGCCATGAGCGCCCAAATGATTTTTTTCACTGCAGAAAAACATGGAATAAAACGTCCAGCTGCTTTTTTCCACTGCAGAAAAACATGGCATAAAAATGCCTAGGATCTCCTGGAAATTTCTACCCGATTTCAACCACGGATTGCATCAAGTGCTGGTATTACGCGAATAGGGAAAGTTACATAGCAAAAGAATGCAATTGTGCTTAGAATTTGCAGTCATTATGTCTAGAGCTCACATGAGCAGCAACATTCGACTGATGGATCTGCTTCCACTTCTCCAAATGTTCACTCTGATGAGTGGCAGCCGATCCGTGCCACGGCTTCTCGGCTCCGATGAAGTGAACTATTTTCGTCGATGCGCCAAACCTGCAAATAACACATACTAATCTTATTGATTGATCTGTTCCAGCCATAATAGGGAGCATAGGCAGCTACACGGATTAGTGCATAAATCCACAATGATCGATTGTTTTTCACACGCCATGGTGCAAAGTCCAGCGGCGCAGCAAAATGATACAACAGTTGCGACGAACAGTCGAACAAAAGTGCTTGGGCACATAAAACTGGCACTCATTGCCTTCCCAGATGTTCCGGATAAATTCACCTTCTGTAAGCAGCTGCATACGAGTAGAATACACCAGCGGTCATGTTGTAGATAAATGGCAGTCGGTGAATCGCCGGTAAATCGCGCCAGCCGGAGAAGAACTCGTTCAGGAGGCCCTGGTCACCTCCATCGAAGGAGCCATGCGATATCGCGAACGCCAACAAACGACCTGAGCCATTCTTCCATAAGTGAACAATTCTCAGGAAATAAGTACCGGTAATATTATTAGTTATGCCACCAGGATGTAAAACATAGCATGTTGAAAAGTGAACGCATAAATTAGTGCGACTTTTGGGACACCTGCACTTTCAGGTGTACCTTCGTTTGCTTTACAGTCAAGTGACTGTGGAATTTACGAAAACAATACATAGTAAAGCGCTAAAGCACTTACGGTACGTCTCAAGGCTGGGTACATAGACGAAAACTCCACTGTTGAAGCAGTCTGGCCAGCCAATGTCAGCGGCTGCGGAGAACTCGGGTCGCTCGAACAACTCGTCCGCATTTTGGAGCACCTGAATTTATTATTATTCGGGTTAGTCATGTTTTAGCTATAAGTGAGCTATTCCAGAAAAAGAAAAAAAACCAGCTTCTGAAGCGATATCCTGGAAAAAATGAAGCTACGATCAAATGGTCCAGGATTGTGACCTCATGGATTTTTTCAACAGCAATTTTCAAAGATTACAGTGAACTCCAAACGGTCGTAGACAAGGGCCGGGACCGCGGCGCGAGCACTCTGGTTGTCTGCTGCACCGATGCAGCGGTCCTGCTGTGCAGAGACGCGGAGGAAAACCGCGCCGCGGTCCCGGTCCTTGTCTACGACCGTTTGGAGTTCATTGTATGATCCTGGATTATGTTTCATCTCGAGATTGTTGAAAGACCCATATTTTACCGACAAAAGGTCAAAAGACAACGCTTCAGAAAGACATAGACCCCCATAAAAGAAACTTCAACAGGATATCAATCCACGCATAGTTAGGAAAATGCTATGGAAAGGATCTTCCTTTTTCTTTTTTTTTTCATAAGTTTAGCCTCAAAATAAAATGTGCTCAACCTAAGAAGCACTTGTTAACCACATGATCAACAACATCCGGCACTTTAAACTCAACACTTGAGCAGAGCAGCTCATCTGACTCATGGGTGTTGTGCAATCCAGCAACAATCCAGAAAACTTTTTCCAGAAGTCTTGAAATGCTACGAACTATGCAATATCGCAAAACAGCAGCTTCATAATAATATTTGCATTACTCATTACACGACTTCGGCGGTATCAACACATCTCTCGTCAACCTGATCTTTGATTCTTTGTTCGTGATTGATAATGGATGCGATCGTTCGACAACAAATCCACAAGCTTTCTCTCCAGAATTTATCGCAAACCGGATGGCATGGACTAGCATTTGGTCACACAAACGCCTTATACATTTCAGTGATATTTTAACCATAATGGGTACCTAAAAATTTCAAAACGTCATCTCAATATCTGGGAAAAAACTCGTTTCACACCTGGTAAAGTCAGAGCTTCCTGCTTCAAGGACCAAGGAAAAATGTTGTTTTTATTTTCAGGAAAATAATCTTCACCCCAAACAAAAAAAGAGACCCAATCATACGCTTCTGTTTAACTCAAAAGTAAACTTGAGCCTTGGATGGAATCGTCTGGAACGTTTCCAGGAAATTCCATGGGAAAGATTGCTCTTTTGAAAGATTTACAATTTCGAATTATTAAACTACAAACCCAAAAGTCGCTTTTTTTTCAAAAAAGGTCAGATTTTCCCACTTTGAATTCAAAACCTATCTCCGAAATATTCCCCGGGATCCCGAAATTGCTGGCATTTCCTATATTCAAAGTGGTGAGGTACATCCGAAAGCACTATTCGGCCAGCTCTGCCTCACTACAGTAGGCACACAAAGGATACTGTACCTCATAGAATCCTCCCAAATTTTGCCGAGGGGAATACGATATTTGCGTTCAGCAGCCAGGAAAATCCCTTGGCAAAATTTGGGCGATTTTTTAAAACTTTGGGGCAGAACTAGCCGAATAGTGCCCATCCGAACATCCAGAAATAACAAGGATCTATCACCATGGAGGTCATTTCCAGAAGGGCAAGACACCCTCTCCTGCAGAGGAAAAACATGTCCTGCACTTGAACTCTTACAAGCACTCGATTTACGATACCTATGCATGCACGATTTATTTCTATGCACTACAGCTTCCAGCTGCTACAGGATCTACAGCCATCTCAGACAGCCGCTAACTAATGGCCTGAACTCGAGGTCACTCCGCATTTCTCCCTTACACTAACAGTCGACTCCTCCACAATTCCTGTTCTGCCCGAAAGGGCAGCCAATGCAGGGCGTAGCACAGAAAAACACTTTGCCACGGTAAACGGCAAAAATACCAAGAAAGAAAGGGAAAAAAACAACTCTCGGTTGCCGAGCACGTTATCTGCACCGATATCTGCCAATGCCATCTTTTCGGTCATAAATCATAGCAATTAATGAGATCAATCACTAACATACCATTGTATCGGCATCCAGGAACACACATTTTGTGTACTGTGTAAGCCTCCAACAGTGAAGTTTTGTGAAGGTGACACCAAGATCGGGTCGGTTGATCAGGGCGAGGTTTTCCTGAAAAGAAAAAAATTAGGAAGAAGTTCAGCACTCTCCAAGAAGAAACAGGTGTCAAGTGTGCTATCATTTTCTACGTGAAGATGTGTGCATTCTCAGTTATCACACTTCTCTACTACTGAAACTCGGAGAAAAAACGCCATGAAGGCCTAGGCAGGAGAAAAAGTCGTTTATAATGGCGTTTTAACGTGGAAAACGCGGTATTTACCTGATCGTTGCTGTCCAATACATCCACAAACGTCACCTCATCGAATTGTGCTTCTAGCTCGGCGCGAAGTCGGGGAGAAACCTAAACAATTCGAAAATCGCTTTGAAAGCATTAGTCAAGGGAAGAATTGCCATCCAGGAGGAGCAAAGCAATTCTTCTTGTTGCTCTGGCCAGAAGTGTCTCCAGATCCAGGAACAAGCATGCGGAAGTGCATGGGGTAAAGGACACGTGCAAGATAGTGGTTTTTTATTGCCCAAAAACTACATGGAAAGTGCAAAGAAGGATGTAAAAAAGCGAAAACACGTAAAGCACCACTCACATAGTTGGTCACCATGCAGTGTAGCTTCTTGGAAGTTCCAGAAGCTTTTAAGGAATGCGCCAAAACCAGTGCTCCTTGAGCGTACCCATCAGTGGTGGCGAGTGTGACCCAGGCCTCGGACATTGCGACTGAAAACCAGCAGGAAGTAGTAATGGCCAGTGATTTTCAAAATATGCACGACAGGAACACAGGCTAAACACAGTGAGATCGTCTGGAGAGATGAGCTGAAATTATAGGACACAATGTGGGCGGACTGACACTACGCAGGACACACCAACAACAGCAGCAGCAGCAGCAACAGCACAAGACAACAGGCGC
The DNA here is from genome assembly GCA_000688135.1 of Ancylostoma ceylanicum. Taxonomy (NCBI): domain Eukaryota; kingdom Metazoa; phylum Nematoda; class Chromadorea; order Rhabditida; family Ancylostomatidae; genus Ancylostoma; species Ancylostoma ceylanicum. The sequence continues at coordinate 85,975 of JARK01001604.1, forward strand.
GCTCTGCTCGTCAGTGGACCTTTTTGCTGGATTTCCACTCGGATGTGTGCAAAGAAAAATCGCCCACGACAAATAACCGTTGATGCCAAAGACATATGATGCAATGAGGGAGCACAATGGGGCAGTAGCTGCCGATTCGAATGCCCTCAAAGAGATCGTGGGCCGACAAGGTCGCGCTCAGTTATGATTGCGGAGTAGAGATTACGATCTGGAGAATTGCGATAAGCAGTACACGTCCTGCAAACCAGACGTGGCAGAGCTGCGAGCTCGACCAGACAGAGGACGCCGCGAGCATGAGCAGAGGAGGAGGGCTGCTGGCGGGGGGTGAGTCACGTCCCACGGGCCTGCAAGCAGTCTGTCTCATGCCCGTACGGCATTGCGGGCGGTACTTGCGAGCGCAACGCTGCGTTCGTCCGGCGACGTACGAACGGAACGTTTTTCGAATGTGCCGAGTGGGCCGCTAGGAAAAGCGCGCCACCCGCGCTGATGTCGGATCGATACTCCCGCCACCGAAGCTTTGGAACGGATAGATCACGACCACCCTGGAGCCGGATCGCAGATCGATCCGGGAGATCACCGCGAGACGGTGGCGAAGTCGGAAGCAGCCCGCGGGGCCCGCCATCGCTCAAAGAAGCACCGAGTTCAAATTCGGGCGGTTGCTGCTACTTGCGAGTAAACCAGTGATAACAGTGTTTATTTTTTCCGACTTGCCCGATTCATAAATGGACGCCGCGATCAGCTCGAAAACGTCAATACGTGCAGGCTGCGCCCCGGCATCGCCAACTTTATGGATCGTTGTCCAACAGACGTCGCTTACCAGTGTGTAGTCCTGGAGAGATCGTAGGAACGCCTGTTACGTATGTTTGGAATCGCTCAATGTTTGCATTTATCTGCAGAGAAACATGGAATGAAAACGTGACAGGCGATCGCCCTTCACGTCCACGTTGACACTCAATCCATCAAAAATAAATTATGCCATCCACAATAAAGACAAAACAAGTGAATGCCATCAGACAATAACCAAATATGGAATGCTTGATAAATAACAGCGTTGAAAACAAAAACAGTGAGAACTTTGCTCATTGTCAGGTAGATCAAAATACGATCATTGAGACCACCCTTCAAGTCGCAGGGTGTCGCTTGCGGTCGCTTATGGTCGCGCGGCGGCTCGAAACTACATAACTAGTCCGGCGAAAGTACTTGGCAAACAGCATATGGATTACAGCGAATCTTCTGCTAGCATTCCTCTCGCTCACATGTGTTCGGGCTTATGGGCTTCGGGTTGTTTTCGGGAGCATTTTGTGGTGGATGACAGCAACAGCACACGAAATGTAATGCTATATTATTTATGGGCAGATATGTAGGAGTGACATGAGGAAAAAATAAGTGTGAGGAGTTTTGAGACAAACATTTGGTTGGAAACATTTGGTTGAAGGGGGAGTGACGGCCGTTTTTCGCATTGTTTCTTTTGCACGCAGGCATTCGTACGTGTTTCTTCAGCGTGTTTACACTGACCACTACAGGCTGACTGTAAATCTCCCGCTAACTTCTAGTTCTAGAAGGAATTCCCCGAAAAAGTATGAGCCGCAACGGGAGGACATTTCCCTATTTTGCAGTGCAGCAACGTGGACAATCAGTGTTCGCACGCGAATAGCGCCAACAGCAGCAATCAGTGCGAAAAGAGGGATAAGCGGAGGCAAAAAAAACCCCGTTGATATGAACGGGGGCCGAGTCTATAGGACAGCGTAGACATCGAGTGTAACCTGATTGAGGGCGGGAGATCGCTGCCGCCCGTCTCGGAGAGTACGCACACGAGAAAGTGGAGGGAAAGCAACAGTAAACAACCACGCTGTGCGGCTCCCGGATGAATCCATGCGGGTTGTTTTGGCTTTGGAAGTTCGACGATTGTCAGAAGCACTCTTCGAATTGTCCTTGGTGCAACACGTCTGTATGCTTCCACAAATCCATCCTGGCAAGAGCACGAACAATGCATCAACAGAGGGCATAGCGCTCTTGCGAAACACTCACACGTAGAAAGTTTTTATACGAACGGTAAGCTCTAATCACTGAATCCATGACTCATCCTGGACAAGGAGAACGCGAGATAAATCCATAATTTTTGGGCTGGGATTCATGAAACTCTAATCGAGCAAATCAGCATCGGTTCACGCGATTGGCTATACTATAGACTACGCGATTGTAGGAGACGCAGGATGTCAAAGTTGGTTTGCTACCCTGGTTTCACACGGATAGGCATTCATAAATCCCAGCCCTGGATGTCTACATAATTTATTAACAACTAACTGTGATTTCAGAGCAGAGAGGCAGATTCACGCTGGAGACGGGTGACCCGTGTAAGTTGTCCATAATTTGTGCTAGCACGTGGAACGATTTATTTATTACCCTGCCCCAAAACGACGAAACCGGTATTTTTCTTTGAACTTAACCACGTGGTAATAGTTGATGCATGAGGAATGTTCTCATTGTACCGAATGACGTCCATTAACATTGGGTGACTACCAGAATTAATCACAGCGTTGTAAATAATTTGTTTGCATCCTGAGATCATTATGTAATCCTGACAAACAGCTGAATCCATCATACAACTGGCTGCTGGACAAACAATGTTAACAAGCGTTGAAAATCAATGCATTTACTGTTTTCACAGCAACCAATCCTGCTTCGCAAGTATTTCACATTTGTTGACACAGTCGTGGAAAAAGTAAGTTGACTCCACTAATCCGTTCGCTTCATGTCTTGCACTAAACGGAAACAAACCGCCAGCTGTTGTCAAGTGCGAGCGGCTCTGGATTTCGTTTCAACGAGTAAAAATGCTTCCGGAAGTTTGCATTCAGTCTGGGATTAGCTAACAGCTGAACTGGTTCTCATATTGTCTCAAACCATTCTTATGCTTCGAAAATCCAAAATCCTCTCGTTCCTGGTGCATACAGCCTAGTTTTCTTTCATAAATCTGCATACCAAATATTCTACACGTTGCACAATATGCTAATCCACTAAAATGTTCCGGAAGAAGAGCACAAACGTACAGTATACATAGAAATGTCACCCCAATTACTTCTTGGATACTCTTGAACTTGGTTGTTAATCTCATTTGCCTGTAGTCCGTCTATGGGAAGGAACGAAACAGACATTTTTAGTAGTTTATTTGTTTTTCTTCCCCTTTTTCCATTAATATGTTCATCTGTTTTTTGAAAAAAAAATTGGGTTTTAAACCATGGAGAACAATAGATGTATGTATTCCTGGAGGGCAAATAAGGGAGGCCATAGGGCTCTGGAGCCTCCGCTCTCTCTAAGATTCGGATAAATACCCAGATTAGGAATTGAATTGACTAAATTTATTTTTTACGCAGTGATTGTACCGATGTTTAATAAATAAATAAATAAATAAATAAATAAATAAATAAATAAATAAATAAATAAATAAATAAATAAATAAATAAATAAATAAATAGGTAACTTAGTTCCCATTCGATCCTAAGAATTCAGTAAACAGTGCGCTGAAGCCAGGATATGTAGCGATGTGATTCTAGTATGAAATCTTTAAAACTCGGTAAATTTCCGCTCCCCTCCCTCCCTTTTTATGACTTTCATCTCCCGAAGTTCTTGTACAACTCTGTGTTTATGCGAAGACGTTCCATATGTAATATCTCAGTTTCTCAGTTTTTCAAGGACACTTTCATTCTTCGTTTTCCTGCGATCCTCCTTTCATCCGAACTACTGTCGAATTCTGGATCTCGAATACTCCACAAAATTCTATGAACTCATTACCGACTCGTTTGGATTTAGACTGTTTATTCACTTTGAAGCAACAGCCTTTCTTCATGGAAGAAGGCTCGCCGTTGAGCATAAAAATACTACTGATTGCTTCTGGTTACTGGGTTACTGAGCAGTCAATAGTTTTGGGATAGAGTCCAGAGAAATTGGGATAGGTGCCAGAAAAATAGGATGAATTGGTCATTGCCTGCAGCAGTGCTAACAAGAACTATCTGCAACGACGATTTGATGGATGAGAAATAGAAAGAGGAAAGAGAAAAAGAAATGCTGCAGGGAAAATGAACAAAAATCATATTTTCCTAGCAAAATATGTGTACATATCTGTGGATGACCAACAAAGTTAGTGGTTCCAACAACTTGTGCTGGGAAATGGGAAGTGCCCAGGATGTACGTAGGTCTGCAAGTAGGTTTTTCCACGTTCGCTTCACAGCGTAAACAAGTACATGAACTAGAATGTGCCGAAATCGAATCAGCAGCAGCGGCAGTTCAATTCCAGGATATGGGTGAAAGGAATGTTCCAGAAATACTGAAGAATAAAGATGAACCTTCAAGTGTAGAAATACTCAAAACTTTTTAGTAGTAAGGGACGTACTAGACACTGCAGACTACTATTTGCTCGGATTCTAAAGTTAGCTCCAGAGCGACGCGACGGAGACGGTTTTAGACACAAGTACACATGTGCAAATCATGCAATTGGAATGTGCAGTGACAAAGACACCATCCACCCCCCCCCCCCCCCNTAGTAGTAAGGGACGTACTAGACACTGCAGACTACTATTTGCTCGGATTCTAAAGTTAGCTCCAGAGCGACGCGACGGAGACGGTTTTAGACACAAGTACACATGTGCAAATCATGCAATTGGAATGTGCAGTGACAAAGACACCATCCCCCCCCCCCCCCCTTCCATTGAAAGGGGGAATTGTGTACTTCCTACGGCAGATGAAACCGCTTCTTGGAGCAAATATGGGAACAGGTGTGGAATGTTCCAGTCCTCATATCCAGGCCATCGCGTCAATGACGTATGGAGAAATTGGCTTTTGTAAGTTGAATTACGTTTAAAAGATCCACAGATCGTGGATACAGACATCCTTTATTGGTCCGGATTAAATCTCTTCAAAGTGGTCGCACATACTTCGATCCAGGGCGTGAAGGAAGTACATACTACAATATTCTGTTGTAGTTACAAAATTTTTAGGATCACTGCTTCCAGAACTCCACACTTCAGTGACTGAGACAACCGATAACTCGGAAAACACCCATATCGGTTGGGCAGTCCTCCCCCCTTCCCCTCCCAGGTGTTGACTAATTCCTCCGAGTCGCTCACTCCTGGAGTTTTTAAGTGAATTGCCTTATCAGCACTTGATTTTTGGTCTCAACTGTTAACAGATCAGCAGTATAAGATAAGTCGGAAATTGTAAAAATTCCAGAAATTCATCCGACACATACGTAGCATGAGCGTACGCTGTTGTTTTTGCCATTCGCCTTTGGCTATCATATGACAAAGATTAAATGAGTGTAATGCGTGGAGTGACGCATGATAAAGTGCGTGTCACTTCTGGAATTTCTGATTCCTTGTGACATGGTCAAGTGATGGATCACCGACGCACCTACCACGTGGTTTACTATTTGAAATGGACAATTTGTCACTTTGATAAGGATAACAAGTACGGAAAAAATGCAAGGACACCGAGTATTATGTAGCAAAAATCATTTTGAAAGCACGCGCCTCGGTGGAAGATGTGCAGCTATTCGGAGGTAGTCTTACAATATTACTGTCATACTACTTGTACAGAATTAAATAATGAAGAGTCACTGGCAAACATAGCGGGTCACCAAATTAAAAAAAAGTATTTTGTAAATAGTTAAAAAATGTGTTTGCATGTTCTATAAATATTATAATAATATTATTACACAAAAAGATTGATATTATGGCACTAAGAAAAAATGACCCATAATCTTTAATTATTTTTAATTATTTTACTACACAAACTAATAACTTCAATACCGACAGTGTCCCTTGATGAGACTGCACGATGCCTACGATGTTCCGTATTTTTCGCCCCATTGCCAAGACCCTCTTGAACATTTGCCAAATTCAAAACGAAATACAGCGAACTCCAAACGACCAGCCAGATACGGACAAGTGACGCGGTGCGGCTGCATTGGGCAGAGAGTATCAGAGAGCGTCATCAAAGCATCACCTTCTGCGGAGTGCAGCAGACAGCCAGAGTGCCACGCCTCGCCGCAGCACTGGTCTGCAGCCAACTGGCTGCCTGGAGTTCCCTGTAGATGTTCTAATCTATCTGGTGAGTAAATAAATAAATAAATAAAATAAATAAATAAGCATTAGCGTTTGAACCAAATATTCAGATGCTCGAATGATTAGTCTTCCAATTTTTTTGTGAAGTAAGAATACGATTTTTTGCAATTAAGTAACCAAAAATACCAAATTCTCGCAAAAATCAGAAATGCTTCAAAATTATCTGTCGGAATTGCAACCTATATCCTTGCTGCTCGAACAAAATGGTACATACCAGTGGCGGCCACATATTTAGCACGGTGCCGATTTTGGGCGATCAACTGATGAAAATATAAAATCTGTATCTCAGGATTGGAATGAGCTATCAGGACAATACTTGAGTTTGTAATAAGGCATAGTGTTCTCCTTCTTGCCTCAACTTTGTTGCTCCGGAAAATGCTTTTGATGGAATTGCACGCATTCTACGCATTCAGAGCTCAAAATGCAGTGCTTTTGGAAATATTTCCGTCTCTCTCGTAGATCAGTTCAATGAATCTGGGTAAATTGTGATTTTATTCTCGATATGAATGCGTGTTTAGCTATGGTAGTGTCGATGAGCATTCTATCACCTAAGGGGAGTGCGAAAATTGTCAACAGGAGTAAAAAAAAATGACGGGAAAAAGGATTCACTGTGATTCCAATGAAAAACCATGCATTTTCAGCCGCGGATTTTTTCCCGGTCTGTGTCGCTAACAGGCAATCAGATACTCACAGGAAAATTCCGGGGCTTGCTTTATTAGCAAGATCCATTAAAATGAAATTTTCGACAAAATTGAGGGTTTGTTTCTGTCTCTGGTTCCAGCCGGTGCGTAGAGTCCGGTGAAAGCGTTTATAAGAAAATGTTGAAGGGAAGCATGCTCAATCTAATAAATCACTACTCCTCTACCTTCCATTGTGAGATACAAAAATTTTACACAGAATTTCGGAAAACCGACTAAATTGAACTTTTATTTTTTAATCCAATTTGAACGGACTCTATGCCTGTGGTAAGCAGCAGGAAGGAAGCTCCTACAGTGCCTCAACACATATTCGAAATTGGCCTTGATTGCTCATCATAAGGCTGAGGAATGCAAAAAAAATCTGTCGGCCAAAATCGTGGGTGTGCTAAATATGAGGTATGAAATGAAATTAAGCTGAAAAGTAGGCAGAATGAAGAGCATGAACAACGGAAAATCCAACATTCTACCGCCCACAAAATTGAAAGCATCAAAATCGCTGTGTGGACACGTTTGATCCGTTTCTTTGTACTTGTTTAGTAGATTTGTCCATGCAATTACACAACAGTTTGCACGATTATCTATGTACAGATAAGTATCGGATAGTGCGGGTCAGTGTCGGGATGTGCGAACCTCTCCGTGAAGATTATTGCTAACCTATTCAGAGTGATCGACTCTCCAGAAAAGGGAAGCTATGCGAGGGGTACTGAGGGTCGGGTAAAGAACAAGCTTCTATGGATCCCAAGTTCTTCTAGAGAATTATTCCAGTAGTTTCAAGATATTTTAGAGTCTCTTCAGAGTGGTTATGTTCCAGTGATCGCGGCTTTTCTAGAAAGCCATCCATGACTAAATTGCAGCAAAAATAGAAAGAAATTCCCTGCGCCACTGTGAGGGTGGTCCGGGGAAAATATAAATTACTAAGTGGCAGGAGATCCTCGTCCTTAACTCAAAAAACCATATAACGTAATTAATCGTTGAATCCCCCCCCCCCACGGAGAAAGGTTCGCCAAATTTTCGAAATTACTTTGCAATAAAAAATAAAAATTTTGAATCAGCCCATTTTTATTCGTTTATTTTTATTATTATTTTTAATTAATTTTTATTATTTACTAATTATCATAATTGTTATTTTTATTTGTTTATTATTATTATTATTATTATTACTATTATTATTATTATTATTATTATTATTATTATTATTATTATTATTATTATTATATAATTTTCATAATTTACTAATTATCATAGTTATTATTTTTATTAATTTTGTATTCCACTGGGGTCCCCAAAATGGCGGAGTCCCTAATTTTTCCCCACGCCCCCTTTCCCCCACTTTCTGCATCCGCCACTGACATTGATATATGGATAATTCTTCCAGGAGATCCATGGTTTCCCAAAGAATTACACTGCTCGGGAATATAAAATTATTTCGTGAATAGTCGGTACCTCGCAAACCAATGAGAAAAATTAATAGATTTTTGTAAAAACAAAATCGTAAGTGTAAAAAATAAAAAATAATAATGGTAATTGACGTGGGAACATAATGTAAGTATAATGAATATAATATAAATACAATATAAATATGTAAGTGGAACCATAAAATGGCAAATGTAAAAAATTTAAAAAAAAATGAAGAATTGTAAAAAATAATCGTTATACAAAATAAGGTTTAGAATAAAAATAAATAAATAAATGAAAATAAAAATAAAGAATAGTTTTCGTAAAAAATAGTGTTCAAGTGTTCATCCAGAAATGAACGGATAGCTGAGTCCTCTTTTATCTGCAAGGGAGAGCCTAGTCGAAAATCTAGGATATTACTATGCTCCTGAAAACGTTCATACAAGCAATTATGTTCTAGGTAATGAAAATGGTTTTTGTTGCAGATCTATATTAGTTACTGGTTAACCTTCGCTTCGTGCAGTAACCTCATATGATACCAGCTGCCATAGACTTTGTTGTGCGCTCATCTATGAGGATAGCTGAGGCAAACTTTACTTGGAAAAAGTAATGCAGACCTATCCTCGGAGACGAATTCACACCAACAGCGGCATTTTCAAGTGAAATTTAGTAAAGTAATTTCTCACTGAAGTAATTTTCCAACAAAGTTCGTTCCAAAATAACTATTCACTTAATGATATAATGCAATGCCTCCAGAGAACACAACGAGAGAATGAAGTGAAATGAACTCTGATGAGCCATAGTTGCTGTCGAAATGCACGAAGTCAACAGTAACAAAGAACCACAAAGGTCGTTGTGCGCTTCTTTCCAGAAACAGAAACCACTAAAGAAGTTGTCCCCATACTTGACATTCTATAACATGAATACAAGGAAATGAATGCCTCTGAATGCCCACCTTCTTTTGGGTCGTATATCATTCAGGTTTAACGATCCTTTGAGCAACGCCTGCGCCGAAAATACCAACGAAGACCACGAATTCCCGCGAGTCGTTCACTGATACCATGAGCGCCGTCGAAACAGTAACTTTTCAGCTGCCTTTTCGGGAATTTGGCTAGTGATGACGTCATCGAATACAACACATGGTGGTCGGCTGCGTGGCTGGCACGGCCACGTGAAAAAATGCCTATCGTGGTGGGAGATTTATGGGATATGTGTAAAATGTGCACGAAAAACCTGCTGCTACCATCATTCGGGCAAAAAAGTTGGAAAAAGTTGCAGTTTAGGAGAACTAGCAGTTCTTACTTCATTCGATTTAGTTGATCATCCAGAAAGTACATGGATACGGTCAAATGGAAGTGTTTCATTGAGTCATATTGACACTAAAAGGTTATAGTAATTGTAGTGAGTACTACTAGTAATCGCATAAAGCGTGACAGTGTTTGTTTGAGGAAAATCTGTGGAAAATCCTTATAAACTGTTGATATTTCGGACGAGTTTTCAGGATCATTCTTTTCCAGAACATCTTGTGTACGTTCACTGCAGGGTAACGCCAGGGCTTTACCCCAAAAACTCTAGCGAAAAGCGAAACTCTTCACCACCCCCACCGGAACTGCAAATGAATATCCATCCAAAATAGATAGATAGGCATCCAGAATAGATGCCATCCACCTTGAGAATGCCATCCAACAAAGTGTTTTTTTTTCTGGACAACACGAAAAAAATGCACAACAGCTGCCACACTTTTTCGACACTCTCTTCTTGTAATAAATTTAATCTGCATACAGCGAACGTGTCCGCAGCTTTTTTCGCGGAAAAAATGGCATCCAGGATTTTCTGGCTGGGCTGAGGAATAAAGCTCATTCCGCTAGTAAGCAGATGGCTGAAAGAGGGGTAATGGCCAAAAAAAGGTAAATATGCCCTAAGCACTTCCAAGGTTAGTGGAACCCATAAGAAATCTCTAACGGATAATTGCGAAATGCCATAGGTAGTAAGCAAATTATGTTAAGTACCACAAACTCAAAATTTTTGTGGATGTCGTGTTACACACACTACACATTGCCACTTAAAGCTGTTGTCCAGAACATTTATTTAGGAACACTAATTCTATAACTCAGCCATGGCATATGCTCTAAATCCTTTGCATTTAACAACCCTAAAAATTTGTTTGAAAGCTATTTTCAGCAATGTAAATAATTCTTCGTTCTTCGTTTCTCTTTTCATTTCTACTGGCTAATTGCTGCACAATTTTTGGCTTATTTCAACGAACAAAAGTTCTTGTTACTGATATCAGCGAAATGTGTCAGATGTGCAGGCAACAGGAGCGCCACGATGAAAATGGTGCGGGGCGTGCTAACGGGCCCAGGCGATTGGAGTCTCCTATATACGGCGCCGAGGTTAAGCCAGTTCTGACAATGAAAGTGCAAGAGGCCAGGCTGACAGATCGAAATGAAACCTATCTGGCTTGAATAGTTGCTTGACAAGGTCCTCCAGCTTATATTTCATTTTTGCCCAACGTGCTAAAAAACAGATATGGCCGAGTGGTGAGAGTGCTGAACTGTTAGGCAGAGGGTCGAGGGTTCGGATCTCGTCATGTGTATCCGTTTTGTATTTTTGTTTTTTTTTTATTCCTTCCACGTTGTTGAAATTAAATTGAAACTGTCAACAAAAACTTGTCAAGAGGAAGAGCTTCAAGATCTGCCCTACTTCCTCATACTTTATTGCAAGAATCTAAACCAATGATCTGGGCACAAACTGTTTTCTGTAAATGAAGGTTTTGTTTCGGAGAAAAAGTACAAATTGAAAACAATTGTTTTTTCCTTATCCGGACCGTTATTCGGTGCCAAAGGCATGGATGTCGGTACGGATAACAGATGGGCCAAACCCTACGGATAACGGCTAGACCGATAACCGGGATACGGATAATCCGCTCATCCCTGGTACGCATACAGCAAAAGATCTCACATTCAACGACAGAAGTTAGCTTTTGTGACTCCAACTTCAGCATATCTGTACCAAAGTGCAACTGTATAGAACTTGCCAGAACAACGCTCACTCAACCAGCGAAACATTTTCAACACAACGTTGTTGCGTTGTTACAATCGGACCGCCCGCTTCGTGGCGCGGCTTTGTGTTTTGACGTGTCGTTGGAGTTTATTCGCTGTAGACCGTGCATCTCAAATTCAAGCGTTACTAGAGAGTTTGAGTCAGCTTTCCTACATCATATTCACTCCTGCTTGTAACTCGAGCGCTCTGGTAACTTTCAAACTTTTTAGAACGATGAATGGCGTCTTGGGTGGCCTAAGAGCGTCGCATTTGTTTGAATCTTCGCACCTCTTCAAACTATGCTCTGTTGCTTCGTCTTCAGTCTCCTTGCAAGGTTATTATTTTAATAGTGTTGAGAAAAACTCAAAAGCTTTTATAACTGATGTTTTTTTTCTCCAGCAGTCTCACCTTTTCGTCCATCCGTAACGTCTCGTAGGAGTTACTGTTCCGCTCAGGAAAAGCCCTCGAATATCCCTTCAAAAGAAACTCTTTTTCGAGTAGATTGGCTGCTCGAGCATGTTGTGAGTCAATTCATCATAAACTCTGCTGGATTATTCAACGCTAGTTTTCATTCTCTTTTTTATTTCTTCATTTAGACACCGGGCATCCTGAAATCGAGGTTGAAGCCATTTTTTGACATTTGCTTGGATGATGTAACTTTCGAAGATAGGTTGTATAACTACAAGTTGTCCCGAAAATCACAACTGCTCACTCACATCGCCAAAATAAGGTTATATTATCGGTATCTGTCGCCGTTTAATAAAGTTGAGGTGAGTTTTCCCTTGTATTATTTTTTCTTGCGAAATCCTTGGTTCTTGTTATGAAGGGGACTATTGTTCAGTGTTTAGAGAATTGGCTCTTGTATTTATGAGAACGAAGACGTTATTGTTCTATTGTGGCGGTTGAGTACGTTGCAATCAAACTTTTGGACGTATTTTCCATCGTTTATCACTAAGAAGGAGGTTGGTTTTATTCCTCTGGGGTTTCTCCGGCATTTTCGAGGAGTTTTTTGGACGTTTCAGTAGGAGACCTACAATTTTCTGTCTTCATCTGGAACAAAATGAATTTTGCACAACATCCGTGGCCAGTCTGACAGTAATTTAGGCGTGAAATTAGATGCACTGGCGGACTATAAGTACACTATTGCTCCACATTCAACGTCGAAACATTTATGAATTTGATCTCGACCTATTTTCAGGCGGAGAACTAGTAATCTGGCTAAGTTTGATGGGAAATGTCCTCTAACCGTGCTTTTAATATTCATTTGCCGTCGAATTTGGAGCCCGTAGTGCTCTTGCAGTCTGCCAGTGCATTTGATTTCACGCCTAAATTACGGTCAGACTAGCCGTCGAAGTTGTGTAGAATTCATCTTGTTTATCTGGAGACTTTATTGATTTTTTAGCCAAAAGTGATCACAGTCGAAGGAGCTCTCGATATTCATGTTAATGCCGAAGGTTACATCTACAAGATTGTCAACAGAAAGGTTTGTTTTGCGATTTCTTTTGTTATGTTTTTGTTCTTCTGGTTTTTTTCTTTAAATTTATTGTTTTGTTTAGATAACAGCTTCTGATCGTGAAGGTGCCAAAGTTATGGAAACGATAAAGGCAGAGCAGGAGGAAGCTAGGCGTAAGGCCGAGGAGAAGGAGCTACGTCGTCAGGCGGAGGAATTAGTCGAAGAGGAGAAGCGGCGAGGGACGCTTTGAGTTTTCTTTTCTCCTTTTTTCAGTTTGTGAAGATTATAGCTAGGACTCTAGAAGATTTCTATGTTATAGTTGGTTGTTAATAATTTTCTTTGTGAAGGTCTGTTCTTGTGAAGAAGTCGAATGAATGTTTATTTTTGTACGCCCTGAGAAAATAGCATTTTTCTGGGCTTAGTGTCCCAATACTACCTATCTTTTCGTCTAGTATAGTCAGTAGCCGTGTCCATTTTCCTCAATCCATATTCCAGTTGACCTCGTTAGGAGAGTCGAATGCTGCGGCGTTTCGCGCCATGTACCCTGCGAGCCGCAGCAGAATGTTCGTATTCTCGTCGTGCGTTCTCGGTAGACATCGATCATTCACATGAAAAACCGGCACCGTTCCAACTGGAGCATATACAGACCCGATTAGTTGAAACTGTACGTTTTTCATACTTTTTAAGGATTTCTGACGGAAGCATTGGGCGATCAACTTCTAATTGTATGCCCTGTTTAGGTACCGCTGATGTTTAAGCAGCGGCTCGACTATACTTTCTATCGGAAGGATGTTTTCTGTGATGATCAGATTTTCGGCCTCAAGAAACAGTACGTTTCCAGTTCTTTCGATTTGAAAATTTTCCTGAAGGAAAACTGCAAAGATTTGAAACACCTTTCTTCGGATATGTTTTTGTGAATGAATCCACTTTGTCGGGAACTTTTTGGGACTTTTTTCTTAGGTTTTGTGACTTATTTCCTCTATCTGTTAATCGAAAAACGACCACAATACTTGTTTATATTTAGTGTAGTGTTTTGAGCATCTTAATTTCTTGATTGTAATTACAAGGAAGTAAAGCAGGTTACAATGTTCCATTTACTTAGAAATTGTTGTGAATGTGTTGTGCGGACGCTCATTTTCGCAAACCTGTTTCTATGGTAGTTCAGGGCGAAAAAAAAAACACTTCGTTCGACGTTCGTCGCTAATTTGAGACAAAACACTATGGTTGATCTGGTCGTGACCTTTCCAAATCAATAAATACAGTGAAGTCCAAACGGTCATAGACAAGGGCCGGGAACGCGGTGCGGGCACTCAGGTTGTCTGCTGCACCGAGGCAGCGGGCCTGCTGGGCAGAGACATGGAACAAAACCTCGCCGCGGTCCCGGCCCTTGTCTGCGACCGTTTGGAGTTCAGTGTACATAGGTGTGCTGTGGATTTTTTTCATAACATAATTATAAAAAACCGTAGTTCTCGAATATACCGCTTTTTATATCTAGTTTTACCCTCATTAATTTTCCTTTGTTTGCTAGTATTGTTTTTTCTTGAAAAGCAGATGTGGGTTTATGCAAGACAGAGGAAGTATTTTTTTACAGTGGTATAGATCAACTTATGCAACACTTCGGAACGATAAGTGTTTTAGCGCAAGCAACGTTGCCGCATGTACATATGGAGGTGATTATTGTGTAATTTGCTAGTATATACATTATTTATTCTGACATAAAGTGCTTATATATCCTAGACAGTGAGCGTAATACCGGTGATTGAAGATGGAACAGTGCGATGTCGTTGGCGCGTGAAATATGTGTCATTTCCACGGCTTATTATGAATCCACGTTTATTTAGATATGATTATCGGATGAAGAATGTGAGTTTGTCAGTGTTGTATCTTGTTTCTCGTATTTTTGTCTTAATACAGTTTTGTTTTAGCTTAGTTGGTTTGACGGTTATTCTGTTCTAACTGTTGATGGTAATGGTCTTGTTTTCAAGATAACATTACAGAAGGTGAGCTTGGAACGTTTCTTTCTTGTTTTGTTGTTTGTATCTTGTTTTTTATGCTACGGAAGTATTTAAAAGGACCCTATATGTAGTCTCTCTTTTTATGCTCCTATTTTCATAGCCGTTCATGTTTGATGCACAAATTAGGACTAAATTTCAAGCATATTTTGTCCCAGAAATCACAATAGTTGGATATTTGTGCGTAGCTGTCATTCCGTCTTTTCTTTTCGGCATATAGCATTCTTTCTTTGTTCTGTTTCTTTTCTAGTCAACTCCAGCTCTCCTTCTAGTCAGAACAGGCTAGAAGAACGGTCGGAGAAAGTGCTAGTCATTGGGGTTTTTTTTTTTGTGAAATGCCCTCGAATCTTTTTTTTTACTTGACTCAACGGTCAGTTAACACTGATCGCTTCATTTCTCGTACAGTGAACTCTAAACGGCGGTAAACAAGGACCGGGACCGCGGCGCGGTTTTCCTCTGTGTCTCCGCCCAGCAGTAGCGCTGCCTCGGTGCAGCAGACAACCAGAGTGGCCGCGCCGCGGTCCCGGCCCTTGTCCACGATCGTTTGGAGTTCACTGTATGAATATTATTGTCTATTTCACTTCTCTTATCTATTTTCTACTTGTATCACTCCTCTTATCATTGAAACAGTTGCTCGTACTCAAGCATTTTCATGTAGACCTTATTTCTATTGCTTTTAGACCCAACGGGATGAAGGAATGCTACTCGATGAAAAGAGCGCAAAGGATAAGCTAGCTGAGAAAATCGCAGTCTTCCGGCCAGGACCGGCCGCTACGAACTTTGTTCCTCGACGGCGAAGTGCAAACAGTTCTGACGATAAGGACTAAGAATGAGAAATACTAGCTGAATTTCCCATTGTCACAATAGTCTGCTCTTCTGAGTGTAGGATATCTGGATCAGCTGGCGGGTTTCTGCCGCCCACGTTGGTTGCGAGTAAGGTATGCCTTTAAATCCCTGAAGTCCTTCGTTCGTTGGTCCAACAGGGAGTTGGTGTGGTTTTTCTCTTGAAGTTAGAGCAGATATTGTTAGGTTAGGATGCTTAAGGTATGAGTGTGACTGCCCACAGTTATAATAATTAGCTCGATTCTGTTATTATCATATTTATTGATTGATAGCTGTATTGCGTCGAATAGCTGCCGGGTGATCCTTTACTCGTTTGTTGATGCAGTTTGGGTATTAACAGCACTACGCCAAGAGTATGCATTGTATAGAATAGAATAGCTATCCGTTGAATTTGTATAGATTGTTATTGTTTGTTTTTCTCTTTGTGTATTTTGAAAATACACATTTAGAGCGATTCTATACTTGTTTTTGTTTTTCCTTACTGGTATTTCCAGTATTCTCTACCTTCGGAACCATTTTTTTCCTGGATTGAGGTGTTATTGCATGCCTAAGTTATACTTAAGGGTTCAAGACAAGAACGATGCTGTCCCGTCACTCTGTTCGATGCGCTCATGCCGCCGCTGCTGCACGTGCTTCAGCTAGCAAGGTACTGAATTGATTCACTTGTATAATCTGATGTTTTGACTATTTGTGTCCAGTTGTTTCATCCTGTTTGCAACTACCTTCAGATCATTGTGCTAATTTTTTCCTGAATTTCAGGTGGAACAAGTCACTAGACTACCGAGCGGTCTTACAGTTGCATCCGCAGACCACCACGGTCCCGTCAGCCAGTTGGTGTGTTTTCTCGTTGATTTCTACGCCTTACTGCACCATTGAGATTATCCAGGATAAGCTTATTGACGGCTGTATCAGCGTTGGGTGGATTTGAGGCGTGTAAACTCGTTTACACTGGGTATTCTTAATGGTGCATGCGATCCATATAGTTTCTTCTACTTGTGGGCGGCATTCCAGTTTGGCTATCGAGTTTTCTGATCATAAAAAATCGTCTGTTTTGATTAAGGATTGCTTAAAAGATGATTAGTCACATGGTTTAATTGGATTTGTTGCTTTTACTGTAAATTTTCATACCGGGAAAGTTTTTAGGAGTGCAGGAGTAGGGGTAAAAATATAGAAATGAACAGGTAGATCTATTGAACCACAAACGGCCGTAGACAAGCGGCGGGATCGCGGCGCGGCGTTCTTGGGCAGAGACACCAGAGCGAGCATGCAGAGCCCCTGTGTCTCTGCCCAGGAACTTCGCGCCGCGGTCCCGACCCTTGTCTACGGACGTTTCGAGTTCACTGTATGAATGAAAAGTAGGGCTTAAAGTAATCTGGAGATCAAATACTCTATCTTGATAGCAATTTCTCACAAGTCACCAACTCAACGCTTAGTTACTGCTCGTTGTTTGGTAGTTCCGTTCCCTTCATTCAAGGCTGTCACGGTTTCAAGGGAAAGTAATTGAATATGTGAGGTAGCTGCAAAGAAACATTTGTAAATTTTTTGAAATTCTGCATTATATCTTCCTTTTGAGGATTACTTTCAGGAAAGGATTCTGCTTTGTTAATTATATAGCGCCATTATCAAATTATGGATAGTAGTAGAGTTATGACATGACATCCTGCACAATTGTTTATTTTCACTGGAAATCTGTTCAGGTGCTTCTGTTCCGAGCTGGCTCACGTTATGAGGGGGCTGACCAACATGGTCTTGTACACCATCTGCGTAACTCTGTTGGTACGGATTCAGCACAATATCCAGGGCTCAGTCTTATCTGGAGCTCTGCTGTCAGCGGAGGACGTGTGGTGTGTTGCTGTTCTGGATTAGTACATTCGTATTTTCCTTGCCGAAGATCAATCTGAAGCTGCTCGCAGAATGCCTTCTCGACCCGTGATGTGTACGGTGTGTCACTGGCTCTACCTCGTGACGAGACCTCTGTTGGAATCTCAATCCTTGGACACGTTGCTCAGCCAGCCTTCAAGCCATGGGAGCTTGAGGATATCATACCCACCCTGAAGGCTGACAACGCCTACAAGCAGCCATATGATGTTGCCTATGAGGATCTCCACCGTGCCGCGTACCGCAATGGACCGTTGGCAAGATCCGTGTACGCATCCAAAGACACCATCGGCAAGATCAGCTACAAGACCCTGGTCGATTTTGCTGTGAGTTTGCTCTGGGATTTTTCGATTCTGGCATTTCATTGCTGCTGACCGTAAATTTCAGTCCAAGCACCTCACCACTGGGCAAGCGATCCTTTATGGATTGAACATTGAGCATGAGCGTATGGTGCTGTACGGCGATAGCCATGCACCCATTAACAATGGCCAAAAGATCAATGCTGCTCCCAGCCCATACAAGGTAAGTCAGTCTACCTCGTGGTCCGTTTTTCGAAGTATTTACTTGGCCTCTCATGCAATTCAATGCGTTGGTCTTTTCTTCCTGAAATTTCCCTTATATTCGAGTTGAAAAGATATCGAATGTCGCGCTTTTTCAATTTTATCTAAACATTTTTCCTGAAGGGTGGAGAATGGCGCCGCCCAGCCGCTGGATCATTGGCCCATGTTCTGCTAGCTGGTGAGGGAGCACCATTGAGCAATGCGAAGGCTATGGCTACACAGGCGGTCCTGCTGTCCTCTCTCGGAAGATCAGCTGCTGTCCAGTGAGTCACTAGGTTCCCCTTGTAAACATTAGCATGAAATGAGCGCATTGGTTTTTTCAGGTTCTCAGGTTCTGCCGGAAATGGTGCTGTTTCCAAAGCTGTTTCTGGAAACGGAGCTGTGTCGGCATTCCAGGCTTCCTACCATGATGCCGGACTTGCTGGTGTTTACCTCATCGCAGATAGCGCTCATATCGGAAAAGCAGTTACCGCTGCTGCTTCTGCTATCAAGAACTACAAGTGCACAGATCTTGAAGGTATTTTTTCCGATGTGATTGGGTGAATAGGCCGTGAGAGGCGTATCGATCGCGTAAAACGCGACGCATGCTCCATGCGGCGCGGCAGTCTGCGTCTGCTAAGCTACAGCTCGTGATGCATTGCGTGCTGCTGGTTTGAGGCGCATGTCGTGGCCTAAATATTTTGGACATGATTTAGAGTAAGACATCCTTTTTTTACAGCCGCTAAACGAAGCGCAACCAACGAACTGCTAAGAGCCTCAGCCCATACGTACCCTTCTGCTATCGATCGCGCCACACAGATAATCGCTGGATTGAGTGAGGATGGAGCTATTGTTGAGGCTATTAAACAGGTGAATCTCTCACTCTATCTCTCCTATACATTTTCTTTTCCTTTGGCTTGACTGTAACGGAATTGATGAGGAGCAAATTGGTGCTGCACCATTCACTCCTAAATTTCCAGGTGACCGCCAGTGATGTCGAAGCCGCAGCGAAGAAAATCTCGAGCAAGTTCTCACTCTCGTGCTACGGAAATATTGATGAAGTCCCATATGTGGACACGTTGTAGACCATGTATTCCAGAAAGTAGTGATTGAATGATCCTCACCTCTCGGGGAGTGCGTTCGATTCTGTTTGGCCGATAGGCTGCTAGATATAGAATTACTTTTTCATATTTACGGTGTCATCATCATTGTCGAGATAAATATTGTTTGAACACAAATGTTTCTTTACCGTATGATTTAGTCTTTCGAGTAGATATCCATCCTTCTTTTTGTCAGCTCCATTTTTATGTGTGTCCAGATGTCATTACTTTATATTAGTCGCGTAAGCCTGGAAGTGTGTCATGAGTCAACGTAACGAGGATGAACAACTGAAGCCCCTCGATCCGTCCACAGGAGATAATCCGATCCAAACAGAAGAAAAACCGCAAGCTCAAGGGTTTGAGGTTCGTTCTGAAACTGGTATCTTAGTATATTCATCCGAGAGTTGATAGTTACATATTTTTAGGGTTTTTCATACAATGAAGACGTCATGAAGTTCGAATTGCCTCCGTTACCCGATCCCTTGCCGAAATGTAAAGCAGCGCTGGAAAAGTTTGTTGTTCCAAAAGAGGTGAGTAGTTATTAACAGCGAGTTAATTTTCGAATTCTCGGGCAAAGCTGGTTCTTCAAAACTAACGGTGCCGATAGCGAACGATTGAACTCCAAACGGTCGTAGAGAAGGGGTGGGACCGTGGCGCGGGCACTCTGGTTGTCTGCTGCACCTCTCGAGGCAGCGAAAGATCACAACGTATCGGTTGTCATCTGTGTCTCTGCCCAGAAGGCCCGCTGCCTCGGTGCGGCAGATAACCAGAGTGCCCGCGGCGCGGTCCCGCCATTTGTTTACGACCGTTTGGAGTTCACTGTATGTTAGTTAATTCAAGAGTGTCTTATTTTCATCTACTTAAATTTCACATGTTTTTTTGTTGAAGTTATCCTCGGGTCCAAGTTTTTTCTTCTAGATTGAAATACGAAGCACGTGTTCAGAAACACACTGCAGCTGTAATTACAAACAAAGTCATAGATGCACCCTCTAAGCTACCGGACTATACCTTTCCAAGTATCAATCCGCTTTTTCGCATCCTCTTCTTCCGCAACTTTCTGCAATTCGTTCGTTTTGTAGTGAAGTGATCTCAAAAAGAAAATTTGAAACGACACCAGTTTTTGCTGTGGCATATTTCATGGTTTTTTTCCTCCCACCACCCCTTTTCTGTTTATTTTTTTTTCTAAAAATAATTCTTGTGTAGGCAAGAATTATCCTGATACATTATTTGCAGTCAGACCTTGTGAGACGCTCATTCATGCCGCTCCGAACTCACCCAGATCCTTTGATTGAAGCATACTTCGAGAACGTTACCGAAACAGGCAAATCACGATTACCTTGGGAGCTGGTGCGCCCAGCGTTTCTATGGAAGGTCAAGGTTAGTCCAGTCAGCATTATTCATAGGGTTCCATTCAGCTCGATCTGTTTCAGTCCTGCATGGATGAAATGGTACGATGGCATCGACAACGGGAAGGACCCGACTCTGTGGACCTCAGTGAAGGCTCGGAGAATAAGCGAATGTACGACTTCATATTGGAAAAGGCTGCGAAGTTTGAGGCTGCTCCATTTACGTGGCAAAGGTTAGCTTAGCTCCATTTATTATAGTGTGGTAGGTGAAAAAAAAAAACTAGTAAAGTCCTATTTGAGGATATGCGAACTGCTGAACTCGCCGTCACGACACTACCGGAAGGCTGATAAATATTTCCGAGCTCTGGATAAAACGATCAATGTTGTCACGACAGTGTCAGAAGATGGTCGGCGGATGACTGGAAATCCGCCATACTCATCTGAAACGCCGGATGTCTACAGCATTGAGCAGTTGTTCTTTGGGGTTGGTGCTGTTTGCGTTTCATGTGCTTTTAGAGGAGAGAATTGCTGTGATTTGGTGAATTCGTCTGATTTGCAGTGGATTGATTTTCATAATGAACGGAAGCATTTTTTACTTGTTTTGAGTGGTTATAGTTTGTTCCACGCGCGACGATAGTTGAGTATTCGCGCCTATTGTCTGTTTTTCTTGTCACCCTCTCCAATCGCTGCGCACTCTTCCGCGTTCTTTTCCTTTCTGGCATCGTCTCAACTATCGTTCCCGTCGGAACGCGCTATAACCGGCCTTTCAATTGATTTTAATCCAGGTGCGCATTTTATACTGAAAACTTGTTGCTGCTCCTGGCGAGTTACGATAATAAGCGCTGAGCGAGATGGTTTACTTAATAGCAGAGATAAATTTAATGACACAAATTTATTTGAATCTTTTCTAAGGATCGGAGCTGGCATCTCCCACCACATTTTTTGCTATGTTCCTTTCAGGAAGAACGTGCTGATTGCGATTTTTGGGACCCAGATTTCGCCTACAATGCGGTAGGTCTGCATTAGTGTTTTGTGCTGGAAACAAGACTCAAATGTAGTCCAAATTAACTAACATTTAAGTAAATAGGCGCTTCTAAAATAGGGATGCAAGCGGTGCTTTTCGTGTCTTCCACTAACCCTCTGACTTTCCCCCTGTTTCCTTGTTCGTTATACGCATTTTTAAGCAGAAGGTTACTGGAAGTCCGAACACTAAGGATCAGCTTGAGCCATTGGATATGAGTCGGAAGAGAACTTACTGCTCGGATGAAGAAGCGCCCAAGAACGAGGAATCGGATGAGGAAATGGAGTTCTGAGCTAGTCAAGCCTCTTCTTCTTTCTTCGAATGCCTTCCATTCTTTTACTGCACGAGTTTTTACGTGGAAGTTGGTGTTATTTCTTATTTTTTGATGACATCATCAATGTTTGTGCATTTTGCAGGTATTGCAGCTGGCTCTCACTACCTTCACTCTTATATCCACATTTAATCACCTTGTTTTTTTTTGTTCTGTTTTGTTTTGTTTACTCTAACTTATTTTCCCATATTTATAACTGTCATAACACTACTTTTTAAACTTTTTCTCAAGATTTCACGCGATTTTTTATGCTATACTTGTACATTAATGCCCTCGACGAAGTTAGTAGTAATGCTGACGCTATAATTCACGTGAAGCACAACTTTTTCAACTAATTTTGCTATAACTTTGCAATGCCTGTCTGATCACGATCAATATGTATCCAAAACGAAGTCGCTGAGCGACTCTGCCGAAATGTGCTATAACTCACGTTAAGTTTAGCGACAGTGAATGATTTTGAGGTTTTTCCTAGATTTGTTGTTCAACATCCGCTTCCACATTGTTTTACTTTTATTTTCAGTTGTTTACTTCTAAGAGATCTCTTTCAATACTTGTTCACAGTTATGAAGTTTGTATAATGACAAACATGGAATGAATGTACCAAAGTCTGAGTGTGAGTATTTCAGTCGGGACGCCTTTTCTCTTCCTCATTTTGACCAATATAGCCGAGGGTGTGGAGAACCCGGAATAGTCAGAAATTAGTTTCCTTGTAGCAAATACAGCCGCTCTCAACCATCCGTGCATCGCAGGGCACCGCCCGTCCGCTGAGTCGCCCCGCACCACCTATGCCGCCTCATCATAGATGAGGTGGCGCGGTTCAGCAGATGGGCGGTGCTGTGTGATGCAAGGATTACTGAGAGCGAGCGTATATTAATAATTATGCAATAACGAGAGAATCAAAGTTTACAAAACTGTGTTAAAATGGGAGTTGTTGCGTTCTTAGACAATCTGAGCTCATTGCTCTGGAACAAGGGAATCGGTGACCTCCCCCCCCCCAAAAAAAAATAGGCCGTTGTCCCTGCTGACAATAGTCAAAATGCAGTAAGAATAAGAAAAATGAGTTATAATATTATGTATCATTAGTTATTTGTATATATGAAATTATGGTAAAAACAGAAAGAGCCAGATCTCGGGCAGGAATTTCCCGTCAACCTAATAGCACAGTACTTCGCAGATGTTTTCGCCATCGTGGATCGCTTGTGGGCTCTGTGTTCGTATTCAGTCTATTTAATCGTGGGGGGAAGAACACAGCGGATACGCACCCGTTGCCACTGGTCTTTATCCAGTTTGCCGTTTAGCGTAGGGCAGTTGATCCACACGTTTACTATATGGCTTGAATGAGGTATGTTCGCGAGGGATAACACGAAATTATAGAATGCTGATAGAACAGACAATAAATCCTTATCGGTTGGATATCAGCTGGACAAAGAAATCCCGCAGTAAAGTGAGTGGATATAAATATCCGCGGATGAGTATATATTGAATAGCTAAATATTGAAACTACTCCAGAATGTCAGTTCGAGCGCGTATATCCAATTGGATAAAATATGGTCTGTAAAAAAAATCGGCGGACTCCCGCTGGGCGTGGCGCCGCTTCGCAACATCGGTCGATATCGTAGATCACCCGTTTTTCCATAGAATTTCAGGCTGCCGATCGGACGGCGACCGCGACGCGCACACCTTTCCCGCCGAACGGGAGTCCGCCGTTTATTTTAATGGACTGCATATTGGATACGAGACCTGTTAGACACAGTGTAGTGTAAAGCCCATAAAAGACGGACACCCATTCGGCGGGAAGGGTGAACGCGTCGCGGTCGCTGCCCGATCGATAGCATGGGATACTATGGAAAACGGGTGATCTACGATATCGACAGACGCTAGGGAAGCGGCGCCACGCCCAACCGGTGTCCGCCGATTTTTTTACAGGCTATAGGATGAGGACACATAAAAACCAGCCTTGTTTAACCAGTATTTATTTCATTACTTGACAAAGAAGAGCCATTTATACATTTCCACAGTGTTACTACTCATGTATGAATAGCATCAGAGACATCACAGGTGAACTTTTTTCTAGCGCTAGCATCGGCTCCTCTTGAATCCGGCGCTGGTTGATGGCTTGTTCTCAGGATCCGATTCGCCCGTTACGCTGAATGATTATAGTAAGATACATACAGTGAACTCCAAACGGCCGTAAACAAGGGGCGGGACCGCGGCGCGGGCACTCTGGTTGTCTGCTGCACCAACGCAGCGGGCCCGCAGGGCAGAGACACGGAGGAGCCCGCGCTGTGGTCCCCGTCCCTTGTCTGCGGCCGCTCGGAGTTCACTATATGTGACAGTAATTGCTGCTTTCCCAGTAATAGGTTGGATTACCTTCCAAGTGCGGAAGTGGAAGCTCTGTTGAAATATGTCCGGGCTGGTGTTGCTTTCGTGATAAGGACGCGTTCCACATTTGGTTCACAAGCGACAGCGTACTGCAAAAGGATACTTATTATACTGAGGATTAAGTAAAAACCAAAAGATTCAGTTGAATTAGTTATGATAATAAATTAGAAATCGATTCAATATATTCGAATATTCGAAAATGGGGCAACGCTGCAGCTTTTCCTGTCATTATCCCGGAAATGATGCTCTATCCATTTCGGACATCCGAATTTACAACTTATCCGAGGTGCATTGAAGCAATATGAGGAGGGTGTGGAGACAAAGACGTAGATGTAACTTTCACCTTGTTGCCGGGCATCGTGAGAAGAAAGTGGGCGGTGCCACTGTTCAACGATCGGTGCATCCCCTGATTTCTCCCGAGTTTCATTGTCAGGTAGTCCACCGACGGAAAACGCATAGTGTATTCAAGAACAAACGTGGACAAATTGACGTTGAAGGGTGGGTATGATCAAGCAGATGCGCCAATCGTATGGCGGTGACTCCGCCCCGATTTCCCTCACGCTTTTCGCAGCCCTCCAGCTGAGCTTTTACCATTGCTGTGATGTGTAAAACGATTCATTGGCGTAAATTGTACTATAGACATTTTAGAAATTATTTTGTAAAAGCTTCCATAGAGAAAAAAAAACTCATCGTTGCCAAAGCTATAGAAATGACAGTCGGCATGAGTGTACTGGTGATCATGTGAACACTACCGAGTAGTGAAAATTTAGGAGCTTTTCTGTTGAGCCAGCTGAAAATCGTCTCAAAAATGATGTCCACATCTGTATCTAAATAAATTATGCATAGTATAATGACGTTCTCGGATTTTCAAGGATTTCTAGAGATCGGAGCCTTACCAGACATCAGATCTTCAGAGATCGACCACGCAAGATTCATTTTACATCGTCCGGTGGGTTCGAAATGTCGCAAGGGCGTTGACGCCCAGATCTCTTCCAGAATTGAAGGAGCTTGGGAAACGATCTGAATTCTATGTAAGGGGAGAATTCGACTATGTTCCAATAGGAAGACCTACATGAGAAATGAATGGATTTGTTGTCTGCGTGCTTCTTGTACAGGTTCGTCTCTGACTTGTCGACATTTTCTCTGGAGTAACTCAATAAATGAGGAAAATTTCTTGTGCTTATGTAAGGAATGGAAGCCGGATTAATAATGTTTCTCGGAAAATTTATGAGATTATGAGAATCAGAAGAGAAACATGGATGGGAGGGAAGACAGTAGATGTTAATTCATGGAATTTTACGGATCAGTGCATCAGTGCATGTTCAGCACCTACTCCCATCTGGACGTCCCCTCTTGTTAGCTTGTCAACGATGTCTGCGGACAAGTATAAGCTAGAGACAGGTTGGTGATATTCCAGGAGAATACATTCCAGAAATCCTTGTGGAACGGCAACAGGACCGCATGAGCGGTAATTGTGAGAAATAAGCCGGATTGAAAGAACCATTTAAATTCCGAGATACAATAGCACTAATGGCTATTTGTGCCACGAGAACAAGCGTAACCTTAAAAAATGGCGAGCCCGAGCGGCATTAGCGATCTCAAGCGACAACGTGAAATTGGCAGGTTACGCTGGGAAGTCTTCCATCCAGAAAGCAGTAGAAGATAAAAATGACTCAGAGTGTCATCAGATGACAGAAGTGAGATAATAGAGGCGAGATGCCGCCGACTCATAGCAGTGAAACGTTCAGATGCAAATGCCACAGTGACTATGCACAGATGAAAAAAGCCAGAGATTTCTCGACAATCCTCTGTTGTTGAAAAGGATTTCAAAGAGCAAAATATCCACGAAGAGGAATCCTAGTGAAAAAATTCAAACTTCCGGGGCCCAGGGACTAAAGATTGATTGTAAATCTTTTCGATGATCCTGGAACTTTCCCTTTATAAGGAGCGTTGTTTAGGTCAACGTAGGGCGCTGGTCGGCCATTCTTGCATCGCAGAAAACCGCTCACTTGCTCTGCCGCGCCGCGTCATGCATGCAGTGCGGCAGAACGCCTGTGCGCTTTAGTTGCCGGTGTTAATGTTTTGATTACGTTTTCCAGTATTTCTGGGATGGAAGCATACACTTATGGAAAAATGGTGTAAACACGAGCGAAACATAAGCATATTGAACTGTAGAGGTTAAATGCTGTTAAATATTAGGAGTGGCTGCTTCGCTACCACCGAAATACCTACTCTAGTCATTAGACTGCTTCGAAAAACGTTGATGAGAAGGCTAAGCTCGTGCTAGGAACGCTGACGGATTCCAAATACCGTGCTCGTTGGAACATTAAATGAGTAATCGTATTAAATTCTGAATCTACTAAAAAGCTTAAGTTTATGACATGATGCCTGGACCTTGCTGGTTTTCATTTAAATGACACACTCAGCTAGCTAGATGTATAGTGAACTCCAAACGGTCGCGGAGAAAGATCGCGGCGCGGGCACCCTGGTTGTCTGCTGGGTCGAGGCAGCGGGCCGGCTGGCCAGAGACACGGAGGACAACCGCGCCGCGGTCCCGGTCCTGTCCACGACCGCCTGAGTTCACTGTATGCGCACAATAATAAATGAACCTTGGTGAAGTTCAGAACAACTAAAAATTGAAAACAAGTAATAACAGAAGAACTATTCATTCAACAAGTGGAAGCAAAACAATTTGGCGACCACCATACAACCTAGTATGTGAAGAAGCAAACACGAAAAAAGGATAAATGTTAGCGACAAAAAAGTGCACATCAAATAACGGAAAACAACAGTAACAAATAGCGCACCCGATGTAATACTGTAATAAGACACATGAAAAGTGGATATTCAACAAGAATACAATACCTAACAGTAACGATGCGGGCATTGCTCAACATCAAGAACATGGTACAGGAATTTAGTTACCTCCGCAGGCCATTATTAAAGGCCTACTTCGAGGCGGGACGGTTTTCAGAACCAGTGGCAGTGGGATAAAGGTTCGGGCCGATGCAAATTTTGTACGCAACGGTGGACCTGAGGAGGAATAATTGAGCTACAGTGAACTCCAAACGGCCGTAAAGAAGAGGCGGGACCGCGGTGCGGCGTTCTTGGGCAGAGACACAGGGGCTCTGGATGCCGGCTCTGGTTGTCTGCCTCTGTCAACAGCAGAGAGCTGGTCATGCTGCAGCAAACAACCAGAGCCTGCATGCAAAGCCCCTGTGTCTCTGCCCAAGAACGCCGCGCCGCGGTCCCGCCCTTTGTCTACGGCCGTTTGGAGTTCACTGTATGTTCATTCTTCAGTACGGAGACTGGGTTTGTGTCTGTCCAACACGGTCAAATCTGGCTACCGAGACCTATGTATCCTCCTAAGAGATATCCAAATAAACTAATATAAGCTGAGAACTTGACGGACCGCTCGCCGCGCCGCATCGCCTGCGTCCTAGCAGTCTGACTATCTGCGCTCATTTTACTGATGTCTCCGTTCGCGCTTATCGATCGATATTGCGATGCAGCGGGGTGTACGGGCCTGGACCACTGCAGGCTTTCAAGGATGTTATGAGCGAAACGCCGATCATTCAGCGAAATAAATCGTGATAGCCCAATTTGACCTTGTTGGACAGCCCGGAAAGAGTCAAAAGGATGCCAACCTGAGGCCGAGGGCCCTACACGCCATTTGCAGATCACGAAGTCTAACTCGGATACTTGGAGGGCCATCATTGGTACGATAGTTGGGACCATCATTGGCAGCGAGAGGCGTATCCGGTTCAGCGGCAGCGGCGTCGACAGGGGTGGGAGCAGCGGATCTCAACATGGGTCACATTAATAAGAGGACATAGTGGTGAGGACGTTGAGGACACTTACTCTTTATCATTCTTTTTCGACTTTTTGGATTTGCCTTTTTGCGCCTTCTTCTGTCCAACATTCTTTCTGCGCTTCCCTTTCGACGTCTCGGATTTAGATTTCTGGAAGGAAAACTATACAACCTCCTAATCATGACTGAATTACCACTACTTTTAGTTACAAATAGGCGGTTTAACCATTTGACCCTCCAATTTTTTTCAGCTGGTATGTGATGCCATTAGCCATACAGTGAACGTCGATGACTGTGCATTTTTCGCGGACCCGGGAAGCACGCAGCGCGACTGCGTCGCTCGGGCTTGAATCGCCGCTGTGGTGACAAATCAGGGTTCTCTTGATAGTTTTGCTATCACATTTAGAGCTAACTATCAAGAAAACTAACTAACTACTAGGAAAACCCTATAGTTTGCTGTCGCGGCGAGAATTCCGGCCCTAGCGGCGCGGTCGCGTCGCATGCTTCCCATGTCTGCGGAAAACGCACCACCATCGATGCTTACTGTACACAGCTACTGGAAGTAACCCTGAATTCAATCCTGTCGTAGGCTTAACCCAAGAATGCATGAAAATTGCACCTTCTTCGGCTTTTGTTCCTCATCAAGAGCTTCGTTATTTTCCGCTGCTTGACTATCCACGTCCACTTCTTGCTTCACCTGTCTGGCTGCGTCCTCAGAAGGCGGGGCCGGGGCGAATTCAGCAGAAAGAAAGCTGGAACAGGTAGAACTTAGGAACTGAAGTAGGTCTAAAAATCTTTGACTCTCTGTACCTTGCTGCCATCTCTCTATGTTCCGCAAAATCTACGACTCTATCGACTAGCCTCTGGGTGCGATCCTGAGCTGCTTCCGATATGAGCAGAAGAGCCTTTAACGGAGCTATGTGAGCTGGAGATTTGGAAAAGTACATGTGACGTCATAAGACCTACCTCATCTTCGCATTCGACGTCATCTCCCAAGATCGCCTTGAAACGAGCCAAGAGTACGTCAGTGTTGATAAAAGTATCATCCAGAAGAGATCCAGTGAAGACACGACATGGCTAAAATGACGGCCTTTGTCATGAAAAAAAAAAAACGAAAAGGATTCCAGTAGTAATGATGAAAGTAGTGGTCGAAATTTTACCTCCTGCTCAACCAGACTGTTCTCTTCCGAAGCGGCAGCCGATTTGGCAGCAATTGTGGACTCGGAGTCACTATCGAACAGATCATATTCTTGCGGAGAGTTGCCAACTTGCTCAATAACAGGAGGTGCTTCGCCGTTCTGGAGGAAAAATCGATTATATTTATAAGCTTGGAATCCTTTAATATGGCTATGGATCCAACAATTTATCTGGGAACCTAAAGCCTCCTATACAAGCAGCTTTCCGTTTTAGTTTCAGGGGCAAGCTCTGAGCCAAACGCAGATTCTGGCAGAAATATTGGCCCGCACGTATGCGACGCGCTCACATGAGCGGAGCGACGGGTCACTATAACTGTCGCTTTCGCGCAACAAAACATTAAAATTCTTAACACATTCGCGACAATGTGCTCAACCGGTTGAGCACGCATGGTGCGACGCGTGGGACCACGTGCTCAACCGGGTGAGCACGCCCTTCTCACAGTTATATTTTTGTGAAGCAATCATAATGAGCAAACTTCTATACAGTGGTATACTAACAAATGTTCAAGCAATCTATAAACGCGATGGGCAGAGCAGACATACTCTCGTACTTCTTCAATGCGTGGTTGAAACTGACAAGTAAGAGAACAACTTGTATGAAGATTTACCTACTTACATACTACCTCTTATGTAGGTTAACTTCTTGAATTGGCTTCCAGCTCGTGCGTATTTGCAATTGGTTTTTCCCAAATTCACGCATTTTCGGAGGACTATGCAGCCGAGGAAAAATTCCTACCACGTGGGACCACGTGCTCAAGCGGTTGAGCACGGGTCCTACTTGTGCAAAAGCGCGTGTGTCCCACGTGACACACCACGCCAAAAGCGTAAGGTCGCGAATGTGCTAAAAAAAACCAAGAAACACAAACCATCCATTGCTTCCGTAGACACTTACCTGGATGTACGACTAAAAGATCAGTCGGAAGCCATCCTGTTAGCTTTTGCTTTAACGCATGGATCGTATTATCTATTCTATGAGAAATTTTCGTCTTAATCATTTAATGTGACACGCTTCAGAGAGATTTCAACTATAAATAAGTGTTTAACTATAGACGATGTATAGATACAGTGAACTCCAAACGGTCGTTAACAAGGGGCGGGACCGCGACGCGGGCACTCTGGTCGGCTGCTGCGCCGAGGCAGCGGGCCAGCTGGTCAGAGACACAGGGGAAGATCGATACGTTGTGATTTCACGCTGCCTCGGAGGGTGCAGCAGACAACCAGAGTGCCAGCGCCGCGGTCCCGCCCCTTGTCTACGGCCGTTAGAGTTCATTGTATATAATTTCGTGATTGCTATGCTCCCTCTATGGCAATTCAGCTCCAAATGGATAAAATTCCTCACCTGCACCAATTTGTCGTAGTATTCGCGATAAACTCCCCATAGAAAGTGTCCATCAAAGGGAATGTTGAAGAAGTCCTTGGCGTACAAGGTTTGGAGTGGAACAAATGGTTCGATGGCGACTTCACCTAAATAGACATTCGACTCAATTTTAGCCTCTTCTACAGGTACTGTGGCAATAAGCTGTTCAAAGCCAACAGAAAAAAAAACTGTCCTACCTTTGAGGAAGCGACGAGACAGACGTGGGAAAGACGCCTTGAGAAAGTTGATGAAATGACGGTCGTCATGTACTCGGACGTAATTGCCGATCACACGAACGAAGTTTTCAGCACTCAAATGGCCAGTGGCAGCTTGCTAAAGCAAGATTTAGTCTTCCAGTGTCTAAAAGAACGTTATGCATGCTCGGAATCTTCTGAGTACAACGCATTCACTCTGCAGGTCCGCTGTGAGAACATCGCCAGAGCGTGAAGGCATGAAAAATCCGCGGTCTCCTATTGGTCAGCGGAGACGGTAGTCACCTTCGAACACACCCCTTTGCGCTATGGTGGCTGCATTGTGGGGTGTACAGTGCGAGCAAAAGCACAGGGGTTGAGCTAGAAAATCATCTTCAAGGCCGAAAATGAGATAGGGATATGTCCTTAGTTGTGAGAGATAACGGGGAATAGGGGCGTGTGTCATCGTGAGGGAAAACGGGGCGTGGTGATGCTTTGCGATTGGTTCGTTCAAATCCCGCTCCCGCCCATTACGCTTGACTCGTCCTCTTCACGCGCGATTCCACTACACATGACTAAGCAAAATTTGAATGCGACCGGGACTAGTTGATCGAAAAGGGCGGGAAGACTCCGCCTAGTTTTCCCTCACGATGATACACACCTGGGAATAGCGCAGGGATTTCTGGCACATTGCCAATAATCGCCGGCCGTACGGTTTTTACCAAGCAATGCTTACAGAAAAGCTCTACGATAGGTTCCAGTTCAATCTGAACAGCATGGATTCTTAACTTTCAACTACATGCTATGAATGTGAGGGGTTTCCAGAAATTCTAAGCAGATTCAAGGAGTTGAAAACGAATTTTTATGGAAAAGAACCCACCATAATCGCCATTTTCACCTGCTCACTCATGCTTGTCCTGAGATTGCGACCCTCGCGTGTGTCCTGTGCTTCCGTTCTTCTTATAATTGACATAAGATAATCCACCAAGGTGCGAACTTTCCGGCCAGGATTCACACGCATTATTTCACCCGTCTGAGGCTGCTTAGGAAACCTGACGCGAACGTCGTAACGCTCCATAGGAACGGGCCTCGGCAGTTGAGGAGGTTGAGGCTTCTTTGGAGCTAGAACCTTCTTCTCGGACCCGGTTTGGGTGGAAGTGGTGGAGCCAAAAACGAACGAAGCCTGAGGCGATGGAGCACTACCACTTCCTGAACGAGACGCTGAGGAGTGAGTGTCCGACGACACGGTGGTGTGATCGCTGAGTTCCATGATAGTTTCCTCGAGGCTTTTTGTGTTTTCTGGAAGAATATTTCTTTGAAGGAGATTGAAAGAACAATAAATAGAAAGGGAAAATTCAAAGAAAAAAAAACAACGCCTCACCTCCATCCTCAGTGGAACGATTCGAAACGACATCACAAACAGGCACATACTTGTCGTCGAAGTAGTCGTATGGAAGATCGTACTCAGCCATCGTGGGAGAAGTCTAGCCTAGCCAGCTGAAAAATGACTGGTATGCGAAAGCGAGGAGCAACACAAGGCGTCCCCGAATAGCTGAGCGAGGACGCCGGACCGCTGTTACAAGCAGGACGCGCCGCGCACGCGCCGCACGCTCTGTGCGCTCGAAAAATTTTCCACCGATTGCGCATAAAGACTACGAAGACATCCATACAAAGAAATCGGGGAAAATAAATGGTAGAAAAACCACTCACAGTTGAGACTATGCATAGGATTCACAAAGAAATACCTAATACAAATAGAATACCATCCAGTATAATGGAAGTGAGACCATTCAGTGAAAAAAAAATGAAAAAAAAGAGCCATGAATGCAAAAATGATGAATTGCCCACACTACATAGCACAACGCGCTGTGGGACCCACTCCTACCCCTGCGACCACCCACGCAGAGTACGGATAAGGCGACGAAGAATGAAAAACTAAAGAAAACAAGAAGAAAAAACAAACAAAAGACTTAAGCAGACATGGGTGGAAACCGGCACAGACGCTCGAAATCCACTGAAAGCTTCCCAAAAGCATGGCATGCGAAAAGGAGCTACTGTAAACGGCGCGAAATTTGAATTTCTGATGAAAACACTGGTATTACAATTACAAGCTGCTGTTTCAAAGTAATTACCTGGTCCTGAGAGAAGCAGTAGGGTGCAGCGAACTGGCGTGGATTTATCCGACGGCCATGTACGGCCACGAGTGACATGATTGTCTATACTGTGGAAGGATTGATGCTGGTTGGGTGCCTGGAATGGATGAGACAGTCACAACATGAAGTAGTAGGAGCTTAAATGGATGTCGAGATAGTGTTACGTAAGGGCAAAACGTAGACGAGCTGAAGAATATTCACGGATCGAAGAATTTTAGGAAGAAAAACCGGGAATAAATAGGCAAATGTAAATCAGTGTTGTTGGGAACAAAAACTGTGGATAAGCAAGAATAGAAAAGCATGTGATTATGTCATCTTCAATACCATTCAAGTGATTGCTGTCTAAAAAGAACAACAAGGACAAAACCCAGCTATTCCTTCTATAACTTAAGACTGCTGACAATGCGATTGGGTGACAGATGTCCGTAAAAGTATAGACACCAGTATCCTGACATGTGACCGAGCAAAATGAGATTCACCCTCGTTTCCCTAGATTCACATCACTTTGTATGACTCGAAAGAACCCTCAAATTCGAGCATAAATAGATTCCAAACGGCTGTAGACAAAGTGCGGGACCGCGGCGCGGCGTTCCTGGGCAGAGACACAGGGACTCTGGTTGTCTCTGCCCAAGGACGCCTCTCCGCTCCCGCCGCTTGTCTACGGCCGTTTGGAGTTCACTGTAGCTGACAGTAACTTATATTTGGTCTAGTTAGCTGTTTTCACGTGAGTACCTGCGCACAACTGGCAGGAGACTCGGAATGATCTCTTCAAACTGAAAAATTCTCGCCATGTGCAGGAGAAAAGAAATGAATCAGGAAGCCATTAGAATTTATTCCAAACACTCAATAATAAAACCCTAATTTTCGCCGGAAGGGCTGCACTGAAATCATGTAATCAAATGAAAGCAACACACACAACTGAAAACGTTAGACATAAACAACCACAAATACCGTGACATAACCGTGACTATGAAAGTCATTCCAACAGACCACCTAAAACAACCACAAAATCATCACAAAACGTGGCTGCTACAATCGGAATGTGGAAGTATGCCTCCTCAATGAAGAGGTGGAATTCAGGAGGTTAGAAATAGAGCCACAAAGATATAGCAGACAATACCCAAAGGAACATTTGATAGGAAAAGAAACAAAATCTTGAAAGCAAGAGAAATGTGGCTCATCAGAAAATTTCTAGAGTTCCAACTGATTTGCCAGTGACTGGCTGTAGCTCTTCAGACGTCTCAGCTTCGCGCGAACTTCCTTCAACAGTGCCTGGAAAAGTTTAACAACCTTCAATGAATTTCACATTTTATGTGAGTGCCACTCTTAAACACGACACTACCATGCAAATACCTCAAAAAAGGCTATATTTTAGCTGTGAAAAGGAGTTTGGGAACTTAGGGAGTACGTCTGTGACTTTGTCTGCAATTACAGCTTCGGCGCGGTATCGGTCGGCTGATCAATTAGTTAGATCTACTTTCTAAATGTTCTCGCCTCTGTAAGTTCCAATATGTGCATGGATTATCGGACACTTACCACCCGCGCGCATCAGACCCAGGTAGGATAGTAGTGCATAGAAAACAGCTCCTTCCAGACTCTTACACAGGACGAACAATTCAGCTTTGATCTAAGACGATCAATAAGGTACTCAAATGAGTTAGGTCGCCTTTTGAGCCATATTTGGCTTTTCTTCCCCAAGTTCAAAAATATAAGACGACCTGACGCCTCGCGTGCGGATGATAGGTGCCCGTAGACGCTGGTGCGAAAACGACCTGACGCGCCGCGTGCGGATGACAGGTGCCCGTAGACGCTGGTACGTTACGGAGAGAGCGCGTTTTCATTTGATGACCCCTTGCGTGACCGTACTATATGAATAACAATTCTCACTGATTTAATCTACTAAGTAATCAAATTTAGCTTACAAGGACATTGTAGTGCGAGTTGTGCATGTTTCAACCACATGAGTGATAGGGACATCTGTTAGATCGTCACAGCTTTGCGAGAAACAAAATAAGCGCATTAAGCAATATTGATTTATTTCCCGTATTCTGATTAGTCAACGACAGAGAAAACGTGACTTACAATATAATGAAAGCGTGTGTACACGCGATGGAAAATCTCGGCGTTGGGGGAAGCTGCCAACTGCATGGTCTCCTCGGATATGGTGTTGCACTGATTCGTTATCTCCTCATCATAGCGGTCCTCTAAAAATAGTGACTTGCAATAGAACAGAACATACAGTGGGTGTCGATGGCGGTGACCCTTTCGTGGCCTCGAAAAGCACGCGTCACGACCGCGCCGCTCACTATCGGATCGTCGCGGCGGTGGCGAATCTGGGTATTCTTAATAGTTGTTCTTCACATTTGATGGAAACTAATAAGAAAACTAACTGACTATCAAGAAAACCCCATACTTTAGGATCCCGGTGAGGATTCCTGCTCGAGCGATGCGGTCGCGCCGCGGGCTTTTTAAGGGCGCAGACGGGTCACCGTCACCGACGCCCACTATATAGTAGCTGCTTTTGTGGGTTTATCATGGTTTTTTGTGATTGAATGGGATCTGAAGAAGGCAAACCGTTACTACTACCCTTCTCATGTAAGAAACATCGTTTCCCTGGTTGCCGTTTTCAGCCCCAGTGCCCAGTAACCCACCCATTTCAGCCAAATCGCGGGCTTTCGCACGGAATCGTTCCTTTATTTCAGCAATGCGTTCCTCCAACGTAAGTGGCGGATCGACCCTTGGCGGAATATTTGGTGGAGGACGAATTCTCATCTCTGAAATGTCCTACATTTGAAGGGCATCATTACAACTCCATGAGTGTTCCATGATTACAGTGCGTGTCGATGGCGGTGACCCATCCACGGCTCCACCAAGGACGCCGCGCAACCGCTCTGCACGCGCCAGAATCGTCGTCGTCAACCGTCGGAGTGCTATTCCTAGGCGCTTTTCTTCTCAATTCGGATCTTTTAATTTTTTCCACGTTTCACAACTAGAAGTAGCATAATGGTAGCAAGCGACACAGATTCAATTGCGCGCGACGCGGTTGGGCGGCGTATTGGTCAAGGCCGTGAGTGGGTCACCGCCATTGACGCTCACTGCATGTGATAATCATTGAGTCATGTGATAATCATTGCCCCCCAATATCATTGAGTATGCACACCCTGGTTGTCCGGGGCTTCCAAGACCGCTTCTGCCTCAACGGAGCCGAAGGTTTTCTTCAAGTCAATGAACGTGTGACGGCGGGGCTTCTTGTTCTCTCGCAACACTGGTACCGTAATGTATGATAGTCCCATAATCCGGGTGGTAGTGCATGCGCACCGTACAGTGATTCCAAATGGCCGCAGAGAGGGGTTGGACTGCGACGAGGGCACTCTGGTTGTCTGCTGCACCTGCCGAGGCAGCGGGAAATTTTGGCGCATCGGTTTTCCTCCGTGTCTCTGCCCAACAGGCCCGCTGCCTCGGTGCAGCAGACAACCAGAGTGCCCGCGCCGCGGTCCCGCCCCTTGTCTACGGCCGTTTGGAGTTCACTGTAACTGTTTAAAAGGACATGGCGGTGCGAAAGAGATGTTATATTCGTAGCCAGGAATCAAAGTTATCCCTTTTGCGAAGCTCTGCCAAATTCTGAGGAAGACGGCTGCCTACAGTTCCTACATTACTAAACCGTAACCTTACAGAATCTCTCCCCAATACTAAGATGGATCACCTCAGCTCTGGGCAAGCCATTAGGAGCTCAGCCTCAATAGTACAGAACTGAACTGGAGAGCAGAAAATAAAGCGAATGTGCGGGTGTGTATCATCTCGAGGGAAAATGGGATGTTGGCACGCTAATGTGATTGGTCCGTTCAGTCAATCTACCAATCGCGGTAGCTCAGTGACGCCCACTTTTCCCTCACGATGATACACACCCCGAACGTGCAGGCAGCCTGAGAAGAGGAGGGTGGCATGCAAAGCCTTCGAAAGCCAACACAGATATGTGGTACTCTAATGCAGAAACATGCATTGCAGAAGAAGGTGGTTCAACAACAAAAGATTTATTCTGCATAGAAATAAACTACTCTACAAAAACTAACACATAACAGCTACTTGAAGTAACCTAGAATCAGATATAGTGCACTTAAATAACTGAAAGACAGAACTTTAAAGCATACATAGACAACACTCAAAAGCTTAGATAGACAACACTCAAAAGCATAGATAATCTTTGGAACACCACACAGGGCAAGGCGAAGCAGTGGATTCATCCAGAAATAGCGACTCGAAAGGTGCAAAAGAAATGACGCATTTCTGTCCTGACTGTATATTTTTTCACAACCTCAATTATCGATAACTCCGGCAGATGACACAATCCATGCACGGGCCATTGCTTTTTGTAAGAGCAGGTCCCTTCATCCAGAACTCAGAAAACTGCGGAACAAGGAATAAGGAGGTCGCCATTTTCATGTCATCATGTTAGGCAATTTTTTTACTGCGAAATAAAAGCTGGATCGGCCAAAATCGCATTTATACGATCAAAAAAACTTCTTCCTAAAAATATTTGATCGGTGGAGAAGATAGGTGGGGAGCCGTCAGCCAGCAGAATTTTCGGGATTTAAGCCAGGACTTGGAAACGGATTCTGCCCGATTTTGACTACAATGGCTACAGAAAATGAGCGTTTAGGTACCCCGAGCGTGATTCTAGGACATTATTCGTGGATTTTTAGAGCAAATACAAGAAACAGGGTGTTGAGGGTGTTGTTAGAAAAGGCTTGGAGGGGGTCACCCAGCACGAATCCTAGAAATAACAAAGGAGATGCTTTGGAGGGTGCTATTCCACACTTACCCAATATCGAAATTGTTACATAAGAGCTCACGTATGAATTAGACAGATTGTCCAGAAAGTTCTCCAACATTTGCAACATTTATGTCCAGGATTGCATTCCTCTGCTGGAAATATGCTGTCCATTCCAACCCCCGACCATTGCCCATCTACTGGGAGATCTCACAACCCCTCCTCTCCACAAATCCAGAGGCTGTCATGGCTGTCCATACAAAATTATATGGTCTCAAAAAAAAGAGCGTCATTTCTTTTGCGCCTACCTAGCACTATAAAAAATATGCTATGGAGAACAAAAGATGGATCGTGGAAGCTCTGATCTTAGCAGCTTCTAATGATGGCACCATTACGTTCCTCCCGAATTTTACGGATCAATGTTGTCCGCGAGAGCTTGGGCGAGGAAACGCGAGAACATGATCAGCCTGCGAATGCGCTTCAGAACGCGCTGAAAAATGTTAGCGTTAATTCAGGTTTTTTGCAAATGTCATCTATGTATAATAGTGGCCGCATAATTAGCACACTTTAGATAGCCACTCTTGAAAGTGTAAAACACAAGGAACTGTCGGTGCTTTACATTCCGATCCTGGGATGACAGGGAAGTTGAAAACGTATGCCATACAGTTCTTCTTCGCATCAGAGCCGAAAAGGATGTATTTCCAAGTTCGTCACCGCTCCGTCTTGTTAGCAGAAGGAAAATCTACGTGATCATGGAGTCTATGAATCCGCAACTGTATCTGTGAGTGTTACTTGTACACAGTAACGCTTGAAGCATCGAGGATTCCAGGTAGGAGTACAGAAGAATTGCAGGAATCCGGCAGTATGTCTCAGTCACAATTCATGAGCACCCCCCCCCCCCTCTCCCTCCCACCCCGTGACCCTCTTATGACAGACTAGAGACAATACGAAACTTACCGTCTCTATTAGAAGGTCAAGTAGACGCTGGATCATGTTCGCAGGCGTTGTCTTCTACAACCAAGGAGGTCTTTGCGGAGGTGTCGTCGTACGCTCTTCCTAGCCCTTCAACAGCTAGACCACATGATCCGTAAATCACCTCTGTGTAGTCCAATGATGACGACTGCAGAATGTAGGATGTCACCAGGAGTCCGATCTTATTGCTGACGCACACGGCAAGGATAGAGGTTTCCAAGCGCTTCCACCCATGAGGTCAAAGCAACGCAATCCTTGGGGATTCCTGTGGAAGATGATAACCACACCGCTGCTGGCGTAGCTGATGTCGATTTTGTCGTCAACCCGGCGTGGATTTGAAGACACAATCCTGGCGCAACCTACACATAGTTGTGAGGAACCACCTCACCGATGCCTTGAAACAGTCACGTCAAATACTTAGGCATGGACTAACGGAAGTAGAGAACCGGTTTGCCAGCTATCAGGATCCCTTTTTCCTGAGAATTAGCAGCTGCCAGAAAGTGATGCCATCAGAATTCCTGGGTGAGACCACGATTCTACCAAGCTGATGGCAAAGAGAAGCCGAAGCAAAATGGTCAGGAGATCCAAATACTTCGTCGTCGAAGATCCAGAAAGGGAACGACACGCCCGCCCTGCCGCGTTTGAACGGCCCAAGGAGCGACGCTGCAGAACAACCCTACTTCCGCTCAGCCAAGAAAGACAGACAGGACTCTATGTCATCCTAAATAGATGAACGACTCAGCGACAAACGATTGTCGCACTGACATGTACCGTGATGAACGAAGCTCCGGGCGTGGGTCATGATGAAGCAAAAGGGGGCGTGTCAGGACTCTGCTATTGGTCCATTCGAACCCTGTCCCCGCCCTATACGTTTAACTCGTACTCATTCGCGCGCGATTTCACCATACTGCGCATGCAGAATTTGAATGGGAGTGAGGATGAGATGACACTGAAGGGCGGAAAGTCACTCATTTTGCCTCATGATGACCCACAACCCGAAGCTCCTACCTCAAGCAGGAACCACGCAGAATTCTAGCCGAGGATGGAAGGAATGAAGTCGTGACGACTTTTCTCCCTGGAAACCCAGCCGTATGATGTGGATCATCACTTTTTTTGTTGGAAGATAACCATTGTTTGTAGTCATTAAGTTGCTACCTGGTTATTGACCTTTTCGATTTTATGTGTTGACAAGTGGTCCTCACGTATGCTCAATTCCAAACGGCCCTTGGATGCAGACTATGACGCGGCGCGGCTTGGCACTCTAGCTGTCTGCTGCACCCTCCCCCCAATGAGGCATCGATTCCCTCTGTGTCCCTGCCAAACGGAGCCGCGCCGCGGCACGGTCCGCATGCAACTGGGCGTTTGGGGTTGATCATAAAGAAGAAGATCAGACACATCCCTTTTTGACTGCATGAGTTAATTTTACGCACAACATGCGCTTGAGCGTTGCGTTACTGTGCTTTCTGCATCTGTCATGTAGATAATCAGGCAAATCAGACTATTCAGCTGTGTATTTTCAAATTTGGAGAAAAATGGCTTACAATCAATCTCAGTCTCACACGAAGGCCATCCAGGATTTCGGGAGGTGAATCAACTGTCGCACCAACCAATTCGCGTGCGAGCTCTTCGCGCTGTGCTTCTATCTCTTCATTGTATTGTTCTTCTGAAACACTGCTGTAGAATAGATAGTTCAAGACGGTTTGCAGTTAAAAAAGGCGTTGTTGCCTGGGAGATTTATGACAGCTTATTTTACCCAACTACTATGTCAGGTGAAGCCAGCAATCTTTATCTCAGAAGCTTGGGTTTCAACGGATTTCACCACCTTGAAAGCTCCGCATGTGTGAAATCAAGTACGAATCCTAGACCCACTTTTAAATGACACGACCCACGTTATTCTAAGAAATAACTTCTCAATAGGTGAAGAGAAAGTCGTAAACGCTTACCAAGATCTCTGAAAATTCCCACTCGCTCCAACAAATTTGAGCGCACTTGTTCATTGTTGCTCATGTTCGGCGAGCCAGGATCCGCCGGTCTCATGACTAAAAAATAGTACATTTGAGAGGAACATTGTAACTCACATACAGCAAACTCCAAACGCTCTTAGATAAAAGGCGATGCGCGGCGCGGCCACTCTGGTTGTCTGCTGCACCGAGGCAGCGGGCCTGCTGGGCAGAGACACGAAGGATAGCCGACACGTCATGATTTGCCGCTGCCTCGGGAGGTGCAGCAGGCAACCAGAGTGCCCGCGCCGCGTCCCACGCCTTGTCTACGATCGTACGCCTCAACGAGCTACTGGATCAGAACTGCCCTACCGATTCGCGAATACTGCAACTGCACGTTAGTTACTTAGAAGTATGAAGTAAAGGGATCAAAGCGGTAACTAACCTGATAATGAAGTAGGTGGATCGGGGAGAATAGAATCGCCGCGATGAAGAAAAAGATGCCCAGAAGTGGAAGGCACAGGATGCAGAGACGATATGGATGTTGCGCTCAAAGGAATTTGTGAACGTGCAAGGTGTTATATTATTAGGTTGTTACAAAAATATACTTTTACCTTCGAAGCTCTTTTGGAAAATCAAGCTTCTTCGACGATAACTTTGATAGCGAAATTTCGTATAACCCTGAATGGAAAATAGCAGAACGTAGTTCGTCTTCACAGATGCCGCTGGCGCCTGCACCGATCTATCGCTACATGTTGGTCCCCGTAACACTGTACCCCACCAGCTGGCACGTGATAACAACTATAGCACTCCTCTCTAGATGGCTAGAGATGAGGAAACAACCCTCAACCTGCTAGATGTAATCCTGAGAGTTAGTGGGACACCTGCTAGATGTAATCCTGAGAGTTAGTGGGACAGTGATATAGCTTTACCCTGGTTAACTAGGGTGGTCCAGTGTTCGGGCTCTAGAAGGGTCGCTTTGGTACCGGAACCCACTCAAGCAAACTACTCCAAGGATCCTATGGTTAGGTAGAAATATAGTCCTTACGCGCAATCGGTAGACTTTCGAGCGTGTAGAGCCTGCGGTGCGTGCGCGGCGCGTCCCGCTTGTAACAGCGGTCCGGCGTCCTCGCTCACAATCAACTGCTCGAAGACGCCGTCGGTCAGCAATAGGCTTAGGTAGGCGCTTTTAGCGGCTACCTGAGACAAGCAGCTCTCCTCAGGACAGCTCTCTGTCACAAGCGAGACGCGCCGCAGACAAAAAGAAAACTGAACGCCAGAAAGTAATGGAAGGACCTAGGCGCTTCTGACGAGGAAAAATAGCAATTAAACTTACCAGCAATAATGGAATGATGTATCCTAATGAGGAAACATTCATAATAATCAATGAATGTTTTGCAACAAAAAATTTATTCTGTGGAAAAGGCAACGCTACCACAAAAGAAGAACACAACACCAACAAAAAATACGTAGAACTGACATGTGCCGTCTTTGAAAGCAGAATCCATGTCTGGAAAGGTCTGGATACCACACAGAAGAACAACAGATATCACACACGTATACACAAAAAAAACTGCAACAACAGCTCGAAAGGTATAACATGGAAACAACAGAACAGTCTCGAAGAGACAACATTACTATGGCACAAGAAAAACGCGTAGCGCAGGACCAGTCCGATCTCTGCTAGCCCACAATAGTAGCCTACTCGTCGTATTCGGGCTCCTGTGCAGTGATCTGGTTCTCTAAGTACGTTAAAAGAAAACATTACGGTCATGGATCTCACCTCGTTATACGAGATCCTCGCCTTGGATACCTCCACGGTGACATCGCCGACGCCGTCACTTGCATGCGCGGGAATGAGGCCAGGCTGATCGAAGCAAGGATGTGGCTAAAGTAACGTGCAAAACGAAGCAATTTCTATTACATTATGAATCTCAAACCCAAACAGTACATCACGCTCCAGCGGCACCACTTCCTCCATCTCGGATATCCCCTCCACAGTTGTGGATTCAGAATCGCTGTCAAATTCTTCGTAATCAGTGAGTGCACCAGCAATGTGAGGCGGAATAGGTGGAGCAGTGCCATTCTGGAAATAATGATTTGCTAATACTATTAAATCCAGTCTACTGTGAACTCCAAATGGCCGTAGAAGCGGGACCGCAGCGCGGGCACTCTGGTTGTCTGCTGCATCGAGGCAGCGGGGCTGTTGAGCAGAGACGCGGAGGAAAAGCATAGTGCTCAAGTTCTCCTACCTGAACGAGTCTTTCATAGAGTTCACGATGAACTCTGAAGAGGAAGTAAGCGTCGAAGACGACGTCTACATAATCACCGTCTTCATACAAACCATTGCCGGGGATGAAAGGATCGATAGCGAGATCACCTACAATAACGCAGTTATCTCAGTGCTGAGTATAAGAGAAAGCGGGGTTGCACTCACCATTGATCAGGCAACGGGTCAGGCGAGGGAAAGCCTTCTTCAGGAAGTTAACAAAGGTACGATCGTGACGTCGCACTTTGAAGATCTCCTCCATAACATCGGAAAATTCTTCTGGCGTTATGTAGCCAGTGATTGCTTGCTGCAATTAGTAGTAATTAGTACTAAAAGAGCAATTACATGAATACCATGTATATTTATTGTATAAGTTGCTGTCAATAGCTTGCAGCAGCGACAGCGCGCTACCGTCAACGTGGGTGGCCGCGAGACCACCCACCCTATTGGATGGCGCAGCCGATGACTACGCCCCTTCGCACTAAGGTGGCGGACGCAGTGCCAGGATTATAAGGTTCTAATGTCTAGATGCACACCAAGGATCCTTCCTATTTGAGTACTGTGACAGCTGATCCCAGTCCAGAACAAAAGAGCAAAATTAGACTCAGTAAATAGACCAAGATAGCGCAGAGGGCTTTCAGAATGATTCTAGATCCCTGTTACAATTTGATGCCACCCTTCATCTGATAAGTCCATGTACAAAGGCGGTCGATGGCGGTGTTCTTTCCGCGGCCTCAAAAAGCACGCAGCGCGACCGCGCCGCTCACGATGGAATCGTCGAAGCAGTGGCGAATCTAGATTTTCTTGATATTTGTTTATCACATTTGATGGTAACTAGTAGGAAAACTAACTGATCATCAAGAAAACTCTAAAGTTTATTGTAACGGAGAG
Source organism: Ancylostoma ceylanicum (assembly GCA_000688135.1). Lineage (NCBI taxonomy): Eukaryota > Metazoa > Nematoda > Chromadorea > Rhabditida > Ancylostomatidae > Ancylostoma > Ancylostoma ceylanicum. The sequence continues at coordinate 129,679 of JARK01001604.1, forward strand.
GATTCCTACTCCAGCAGCGCAGTCGCGCCGCGTGTTTTTCGAAGGCGCGCAAAGGCCACCGCCATCGACGCGCACTGCACACAGCAACGAGGGAAATCCTTCCGTTGGACATTTCCTTGAATTTCGGGATTTTTAGGGACGGTGAACTCATAGGCAGTAATGAAATTGCGTGAAGAACGCGAGAAGCGCAATAAATGAAGAGGCTGTTCTCCGTATGTTGAAAGCGCTGGCGAATGCTCCGCTGTTGGGTGTGCGCGCGTCCCGCCACGAAACCGAAACCCTGATTGATGGTACGCATGCCGTACACTACACTACATATAGTGAACTTCAAACGGCCGTAGACAATGTGCGGGACCGCGGCGCGGCGTTCCTGGGCAGAGACACAGGGGCTCCGCATGCTAGCTCTGGTGTCTCTGCCCAAAAACGCCGTGCCGCGGTCCCGCCCCTTGCCTACGGCCGTTTGGAGTTCACTGTACTGGCGCTGCCTTTAAAGTACCTACGCTATTAAGAGAAAATTCCTCACCATTATCTCGGCCTTCACTTGATCGCTGAGCCTCGTTCCGAAATCGCGTTCCAGGTCGTCCATGGTATCGGCTCTTCGAATCACGGCGCGAAGGTACTGGACCAGCGCATACACTTTCTTATCGCAGTCACTACGAAGCAATTCTCCTTGTGACTGCCTGGCGAATTTAACCGTCACCAAGTAACGCTCAGTGGGAGCAGGACCTGTCGGCGTGGCGATCTGCAGCGGTGTCACTCGAGTCACATGCGGGAAGAGAGCGCCAGCTTCCGAACGGGACGAGAACGACTGGGTTTCGGAAACCGTCTCCTCCAGCGGTTCACCGAGCTCCATAGAACTGTACGCGGAGTTGTTCGTGGATGCTTAATCAATAACATTAGAGAGAATCGAGAAGGAAGGACAAAGAAACAAACAATTACCGTCGACTTCGGTACAAGGCGGAGTGGCCGCGTCCCATTCGTCGATACTGTGACAGCTGTCGCAGTGGATTGCGTGATCAGACATATTCGTATCACCTACAATGAAGTAAGGCATAAGATAAGAGCAAAGAATGAAAAAAAAAAACCAAAAACAAAAAGATTTGGATGCATGGATGATCGGCCAATCTAAACTACCACTGCCCGCAACGGGATCCCACGACGAAGGCGCGGCCGCCCACGCAAAAGGGAGATGTGGGGACGAAATGAGAACCTCAGATGAAAGAAAGATGAGGGAAAGAAAAAAGAAACAGAAGAAAAGAGGACATCTGAAGAAGACAACCATCTCGCGCGAAAGAAAAAGCTCAAATGACCTCATCCACGAAGTTCGTGGAAGCCGCCCACGCAACCGTAACGCGTCAGTCAAACTTCAGTGGCGCGAATTTCAAACTTCATTTTTATGCGGTAATGAGCTTATCCCTTGCTAATTGAGATCATACTGAGTTCTTTTGTTCTGATATTGTTTCATGGAACTATGTAGCAAATTTATACTGGTAATCAAGAGATCATTAGTTGATTCCAGGTATACCTGCGCTCAAACATCGCGTTGTTGTCCAGTAAAAATTCGCGGTTGTATCGGATCATTGAGAGCAGAAGTTCACCAGGATCAGCTCCTTTCATTCCACAATGGAAGAATATGTTTTAGTAAGTTCATTATTCCCTCATTAGCGACGAGATCGCTTCCAATCCAACAGAAATAATCCATTACAAAGGGAGGATTGCTCATGATGTGAAACTTTCACTGACAGCTTAGCAGAAATCCAGCCTCCTCCCATTAACACTCGTATTATCCTGTAATTTTCCTTTTGTTCCTCTATAGCAAGTTGTAAGTTCCATTATCTCTCTGGATGTTACTTCTGAATATCCAGAGCGCTTCAACTTCGCTGCAAATTTTCATCTGCAACGGTGATTTGCACTGATAGATCATTCCACGACTGACTCCTGACAACTTTTGCGACTTTCTCCATTTCACCTATGTTGTAATTTTCTGGAGGAGTTTCCAGACTGGCCTCCTTAACAGTACTTCGTAGTATCGAACCTGGTGCCTTTCAGCAAGGGCGTTAGTTGTGATTACAGTCCTTGAAGAAAAGATACAGTGAACTCCAAACAGCCGTCGACAATGAGAGGGACCGCGGCGCGGCATTCTTCAGCAGAGACACAGGGGCTCTGCGTGCTGGCTCTGGTTGTCTGCTTCTGTCAGCAGCAGAGAACTCGAGTGCCACGCTGGAACAGGCAACGAGCCAGCATGCAAAGCCTCTGTGTCTCTGCCCAAGAACGCCGCACTGCGGTCCCGCCCCCTTGCCTGCGGCCGTTCGGAGTTCGCTGTAGGCAGATTGCTCGTATTCTATAGCATGA
>JARK01001604.1:132079-144327 GCA_000688135.1 Ancylostoma ceylanicum
GAGCCAGCATGCAAAGCCTCTGTGTCTCTGCCCAAGAACGCCGCACTGCGGTCCCGCCCCCTTGCCTGCGGCCGTTCGGAGTTCGCTGTAGGCAGATTGCTCGTATTCTATAGCGTTGCGGCTGCAGAGTCGCGGCGGGTCCTGCTCCACCCTCTCACTTGGCCAGGTCCCGCCGCGATTCTGCAGTCACGGAGTCCGTCTATCTTTTTGAGAAGGGCTGTATCTCTCTGGACTACACCGGTTAGAAACTCTTGTATGCCTCTGGGAAACGTGCTGCCTTCCGGTATTGTGTTGTAACCAACTACTTCAGTAGTAATGCACCGGTTGGGTTTTCAGTCCGTTTCATCGTTCTTGAATCCTATCTGATAACACCTTGCATTCGTCTGCTTTCAGGATTGTATTTGCATGAGGGTTGTTTCCACTTATTATATTCAAATTTTGCCTCCTCCTCAGGCACTTTTAGCGGACCATCCGCGTGCCTTGGTTGCGGACGGGCCGAGGACCTTATATGTGGGCGGAGCTTCACAGCGGACCAGCCGCGTGCCAATTCTGAAAGCGGACCATCCGCGCACCTTAATTTTTGCGTCAGATTCGAAACAACGGCAACGAAAAATCACACAAATTTATTCATTTCAGCTCAAATCAGTGCAATTGAGTTGGCATTCGGCATTTTCACGGTGGTTACAGTGTTTTTCTTAATTTTTGGTGTTTGAAGTTTCTTGTAGTTTCTTCTTGCGGTATGAAGTGTTTTCGTGTGAAGCGATAACTGGATCAGTTACTCCCTCGTGGTTGTTTTTCTAAATTTCACTCCAATTCATTGTATTATTCAGAATAGCTCATCATTCAGGGCCTCACATCTTCAAATAGGCACTCTTTTTTGATGTCCATACAATTGCAAGATTTTGGAGTGGGGATTATTTCGGTGTCTTTCTACAGTAGGCGTCAATGGCGGTGACCCGTCTGCGGCCGCGAACAGAACGCGGCGCAACCGCGCCGCTCACGCATGAATCGTCGCCGCAGTGGCTTATCTGGGTTTTCTTGATAGTTGTTCATCATATTTGATGATAACTGATAAGAAAACTAACTGGCCATCAAGAAAACCCCATAATTTGATGTCCCGGAGAAGATTCTCACTCGAGCGGCGCGGTCGCGCCGCGTTCTGTTTGAGGCCGCAGACGGGTCACCGCCATTGACGCCCACTGTACAGACAATTATGAAATAGCGTGAAACACGCCAAAAAGCAGGACATGGAGGTGCTGTTCTCGGTAAGACGAAAACATGAACGAGTGCTCCGCTGATAGGGTATGCTTGCGTCCCGATATGAAATCAGTCATCAATCATAGGGATGAAAAAACTATGACGAAACCGAATTTGNCAACTTCACCACTGGTAAGTTACGAGGCTATTGCTTGAATTATCCTATAGGTTGAGCGGTGCGGATTTCCTCGACGCAGCGAGCGACTGAGAAGCCTTCTTCCCAGCTATAGCACGAGCATACACAGTCGATTTGTTTCGCCACTGCATTTGCGGTGACAGCGGCTTTGCTAGTGTTAAAGGCAGAGGACCACCTCGTTCCGTATGTAGGGATAGTAACATATCCTGGACCTTCTCGTCATGACAATCCCAGCAAGGTACATCAACAGGCACAAAAGCGACGAAAGCCTCGTTCTCGAAGGGGTCGAAGTGGTTAAAATTTGGAGCCCGGAGGTGGATCGCTCCAAGCTGTGCTGGCTGCCCGCCACGGATGCCACGTTGGCCAACGTGTCTCTGCGTGTTCGATCGATAAGATCACCAGCTTCACATGTCAGTACGTGTTAGCAAACTGTTACAGGCCCCGTCCTGGAAAACGGGATTAATGACCATTTTGAGACAATATGTGTATACCGCTGGAATCAGCGTGCCGAGAAGATGCTGAATCTGCTATTACCTCAACCATGAAAATGAGGTGGTCCTCTGCCTTTAAGGCACGCAGTGCGGTCGGTCAAACAGCTGATAGCCGGTCGATGCAGGGTTTTCATTGCATTTTATCGCTTGCTTTTTTCCGTAGTTGTTATGGGAGCTAAGAAAGGGCAACTATAAGAGGAAGCAAGCGATAGAATTTGGGCGGTATTTATGGTTGGTGGGCATCAACTTTAACACGACAATACATAATGCAGAAGAATGAAGAGAAGAGAATTTCCTATAGAGCGCAAATGTTCCTGGTTTTGCCGTCACGACAGCCGCGCGAACGAAATACATTCCCATTTTCGCCGCATCGAGACAACGCGAAAACTTCGTGAAATTTCAGGTCGACGCGTCAAATTTGACGCGCATCAACCATAAATAACGCCTTACCGAAGAGGTTCTATTGATCAGCTGTTTGACCAACGTCACGCTGCGTGCTCTAATGCCAGCAGAACTGTAACGGCAAATGCACTGTCGAAACGACTCGACTGTAGATGATGAACCATCTGAAGATGAAGAGTAGTTTCACCACGTGTTGGACTACATTACTTGCTTTGGTATTGACTCATTTGTCTCCAAGAGCTGCCTTTTGTAGCGTCGAGTCGAGGACGCCGTCAATAATTGGTCCACGAACGAGAAGAAGTTCAACAGTAAAATGAGCGATTCGGATCACAGGACGGCTACGAATGCGAAGATATGGGATTCAGTCTCGCCAGACTTATTGTTAGTATCGGGTTACTCCCATTTGATGTAGTCCATATCAATCTTTTTGTCGTGCTTTCGCACTTCTACCATATTCCCCTGTTGAATTTTTTTTGCTCGCCTTTTCGCCTCATTTTTTGCTCGATTTTTTACAAGTACAGTCCATAAAAAAATCGGCGGACTCGCGTTCGGCGGGAAAGGTGTGCGCGGCGCGGTCGCCATCCGATCGGCAGCCTGAGATTCTATGGAAAAACGGTTGATCTACGATATCGACCGACCTTGCGAAGCGGCGCCACGCCCAGCCGGAGTCCGCCGATTTTTTTTATAGACTATACATGTTGATGCTGTTGATATGGGGTTGATATCCAAAGATGTACGTTCATTCGCATCGCTAAAGAATTCTCCAGATTGTAATTTCAGTATCGCGAATGTCACTGTTAGTTTTCTTCTTTGAAGTTATTTGTTGTTATTGCTTCTCTTGAAATATGAAAGTGAAAGAATAAATCCGGCGGTATGTATGAAGATGGTGAGTTTGAATGTGATTCTGAGCGTTTAGGCAGGTAAAGAAGCGACAGGAAACCCAGCTATCCGCTAGTACTCGGGAATGGTCCTGTGATGGATGCGCGGCTGGTCCGCTGACAGGCACTAGCGGACGGTCCGCGCACCCAAGTCCTGCCCAATGGCCGAGCGGGGGAGCTGCTGAATTGCCAGGCAGGTAGTCGAGGGTTCGGATCCCGTCGTGTGCATCCCCTTTGCATTTTTTGTTTTTTTTTTTCATTCCTTCTATGTTGTTGAAATTAAATTTAAAAGATCAGGACATAAAACCTATCCTTGTTGTCTTTACATTCTACAGCAGACTATGTTCATTACAGTATACAGTGGGCGTCAATGGCGGTGACCCGTCTGCGGCCTCGAAAAGCACGCTGCGCGACCGCGCCGCTCGAGCTGGAGTCTTCTCCGGGACATCGAATTGTGGGGTTTTCTTGATAATCAGTTACTTTCCTTATTAGGTCACATCAAATGTGATGAACAAGTGCCGAGAAAACCCATGTTCGTCTCTGAGCGGCGCGGTTGCGCGCGTGCTTATCGAGGCCGTGAAAGGGTCACCGCCAACGAAGCCCTCTGTAGTTATTCGTGGCTGGTGCATCAATAAGGATAGACTTTATGTTCTAATCTTTCAAATTTAGTTTCAACAGCATGGAAGGAGTGAAAAAACAGAAATGCAAAACAGGTGTGCATGAGAGGATCCGAACCCTCGACACTCTGCGCAACAATCCAGCACCTTCCCCACTCGGCCATACCTGCTCTAGCGGAAATCGGCTAGAAATGAGATATATGCTGTAGCACTTGTTAAGTAAGGATTCAAGCCAGTACGTAGGTTTCCTGTAGATCGCAAGTCTGGCTACGTGCACTTCCCTCGCATGTCCAGAATTCGAGAATGAACCTCTTAAAATGTCTCATCCATGACGCTTCTAAATTCTTGATTTAGCCGTTGCCCTACCTTTTCTCTTTCCGGGCAGTCCTGTGGAAATTTCTAACCGAATTTGCCTGCCATCTAGTTTCACCCTTTCACCCGTATTATAAAAACATGCGAGAAGTTGAACTTTTATTAAATCTCTAGCACATACGAATGAATCTTCAGCGAGGATACAATTATCACAATAACAAAAATATAGAAAATTCTCGTGAATACAGGAATGTGGCGAAGTAATAAACAATCGCAGAACATACAAAGTGCATACATGTACTCGAAAGAAACACGATCACGAGATATAATCGAAGCTCGTTGTACGAGTTGTCGTTGCCGTTGAGGGGCGTCACCTACTTTCTGGGGGGCGTGGCCCACCAATGATCTACCGCGGCAGCGTGGCAGTTGTGTCAGGAGAGTCGCCAAACGAATCCTCAGACATTGGCGCCTTCCGGCGTTCGTTGTACTGACGGAACATGGCGGCGATGATCTCACCGGCTAGCATGTCACCACCATTGGTCTGGAAAAAATGAAGATTTCCTTGGTACAGATCCAGAAATATGGTTGTGTAATTACCTGGATGAGCCGAAGGAGGAATACACCATCAGAAGTTAGGTAGTTACGGACGAATCCGCCCACTTTCTCCTCTTCCATTCGTGATGGCGGCTCGCTGATCTCTCCCATGCATCGCAGGTATCTGGATTTAACCGAGTATCCACAAAGTAGACAATAAATTGACGACTGGGTTCTGTCGAACTCACTTTGTGACGAAACCGCGTTGGAAGTTACTGCCAACCAAAGCGACAATCCAGTAAATGAGCGAAATGACGGATAGCACTCCAACTAGGATGAACCAGAACCTGGAAAAGAAATTTGATCCTCAAAATTAGTAGACGAGTATGGTGCGCTTCTCACCAGAGGAAAACGTAGATCTTCTCGGTGAACATATTAATCATCAGAACACACTGAACGGTCCAGCGATGGAGAGCACCAAGTACGCGAACCTTTAACAAACTTACTTACCAACTTGTAAGTCAAATTCACCAAAGCAGGTGATCTTACCGTGAAATCGCACATCGTCACTCTGGGAAAGTGACCGGTGACGTTCCACTCGCGGCCGCTCCAGATATCTCTGAAGATCTCCCAACCCCAGAAGGTGTTGTTGGTGCCGAGGAAGGCAGAGAAGATGCAGAACTGAGAGTTTTTAGTTCAAAAAAGTAAGAATTTGCTGGCAGTAAGCCTTTGCTGATAACCGACTGTAAAACATCAGGGTAAAATTTATAAATATAAGCATACCTGAGCAAAAATGTTAAAAACGTAGAGGAACTTGGTGAAAACGTAGACGGAGGACAAGTAGAAGCCAGACTTCCGCATTTTCGAGAACATGCCGGCTTCTGGAAAAAGGAGTAAATAGGCAGTTGGGCAGGTTTTCTCTGTCTTTCAGGAAGGATTCACTAGCCAACTACTTAGGCTAAGAATCTGCAATTTTCCACTTCTTTCCACTGGTTATATATCTTCTCTTTGCTACGATATTTTTACATAAATTGGTTTTTGAATATAATACAAGGTGGAAGGCAATGTGGAAGTCATCTGAGATACATTGCGCTTCGAACGGCTGTAGACAAGGTGCGAAACCGCGGCGCGGCGTTCTTGGACAGAGACACAGGGACTCTCCGTGCTCCAGCATGCAGAGCCACTGTGTCTCTACCCAGGAATGCTGCGCCGCGCTCCCACCGCTTGTCTACGTCCGTTTGGAGTTCGCTGTATCTTATCATATTAGTGGGAAGTAAGGAAGCACGGATGGGATGTACTTCAATGTTGAGAATGAAAACTTATAAGGTTTGTTAATTCTCCAACGAATGCTTTATCCTATCACGTGCTGGACACATTTGTATAAATTCTTATGGCTTAGGCTGCAAGTAGAAGCGCTTTCTAAGTTCTCCCATGCTTTTGTTTGACAACGAAGAGATTATGCAGGCGTGAAGAGAACTTAGACGACGAGAGACACACTCTTACCCCGCCTCTCCTATCTGCTCTATTTGTTGTGTAGTGAATGTAGTAAATGCGAAGTCAGCGCGTCGGAATAAATAATAATGGAAAAATTAAAGGTATAAAACGAAATAAATAAGGAAATAAATCCACTGAAATTCAATTCTTATGCGAATCCTCCTCATAGTTTCCTGTATCTAAGCAATAAGAGCACCTCAATAAGAATTTTACTTGCAAACGTCGCTAAAAAAAACATATACCTCACCCTGTTTAAGCTCCCGCTGTAGCTCAAGTGCTTCTTGCAGATGTACAGCGGCTTTGAAGACCTGAATTTGATTGCATAGTGGACCTCCAGGTCATTTCCTCTATCTATCTAATTCCCTCCTCACCTGGCTTTCCCGCTCTTTGACAGTAACGTTCTTCTTGACCTTGGCAGTGTTCTCGAGAACATCCTTAACATTAATACCTGAAAAAGGCGTTTGCTTTCCTTATTTTATAATTTACCGAGTAAAGTTTTGAATGGAAAATGAACTTTACCTGTGGAACAGTTTAAAGCCTTCCATATAAGACATGGGGCATAGAACAAGAATGCCTGCAGCGCTAGCATCAATGGCACCCATTGGTAGTAACCGATTACCTAAATAACGGTATATCCATGGGTGTACCTCATAGATCACTTGCGGGGCATGGTTGAGATTACCCAAGGAAAACGTATTAACACTGCACGAAATAACCCGTCGCTAACACGTATGTCAATTCGTTTACCCTGGGTAATTTCGATGGTACATCTAAGCTCTGCAGTTCCAACTCCCGGGGGTGGTCGCTTGATCGTGATCTACCTGACGGTTCAGGGAGGTGGCGGGTAAGGTCTCCACAAAAGAGATTAGTTGTCATTTCGCTAACTTCTCAGCAAGCTTTTGACGTTATCACTCAACTCTGTTGAGCAGTACGTCAATTCCATTAACAATTTAATCCCCAACATGCCAACATCATCGTCTGAGCCCTCAGGCCTGGTTCTAACTGGCCATAAATCTTATTTGGGAAACACTTCGGATTTGAGAGCGTCATGAAACTTTGATTTTTCACTTACAGCATTGTCTCTCTCAATGAAATCCTCGTTGGGATGCTCGTCGTCTGGTAAGAAGTACGATCCCTTGATGAAACAGTAGGTCTCCGCATATCTAAAGATTGCTTGCATTGTCTTTAAATTAAGTCGAATGAAAATTTTAAAGAGAAAAAATTTCAAAAAGGAAACAAAGAACGCAAAACATCGTTGGGAAGTAAATTCACAGTTATTCTTCTCAAACTTGCATCCTTGATCCATTTAATGAAATAAGTTAAAAATAGGTACTCACTTCTCCCAGGCTCCGGTGAATTGTGCAGGCACCCAGCACTGAAAACATCATGGGTTAGAAAGTGAAGACCTATTCCAGTCTTTTTTTTGTTACTTTTATGCACGCCTCTTTTCTGTAGATATCTTCTATAGATATTTCTATAAACTGTGTTTCCCTCGACGTAGCATCAACAAACAGGAAACAGCCATGTTCATGAGATTTTTAAAGGATATCGGCGTGACTAAGCAGCAAGGAATGTGATCGCTATGGTTCATCGGTTCATCGGCGATGAATCCAAAGAGCAAGCAGCATAATTTTATCCACTAAGAAATAAATAAATCTTATTTTAATTCAGCGAATGTATTTGCCCTGAAGGCAAAGCAGGTTCGAAGTAAGCAACCGACAAATCTCGCATATTTTTCTCAAGTGATTGAGTTGTTTCGCTAAACTAGTTATATATTTCGTTTGGAAAAAACGCGTTGAAAGGATATCAAAGGTAGGAGGTTGGCTTCTAGAATGGCTATACTAAGAAAGAAGACTTTGGAAACTATGAAAATCATGCTGGAAAACCAATATAAAATGCCGGGAAATATTTCAGATGCTGTAAGAACACACGTAAAATTATCCAGAGTTTCGTGTAGAAAAGCATAAATCATACCATGAATACCAGTATGGGATTGTCACGCTTCAAATCATTCCAAACAGCTTTTGCAGTTACAAATAGTGTACTAGTGCTAATTTTTGGCTAACTCTATAATTACGGCAGTACAACTTCAAGGTAATGAGGCTATTCTTCGTTGAGCTGAGCAGGACTCGGATAAACCATCCATAGTAGACGTGTTAGCATACCCAAATTTACCCTTTACCCAACATCCATCTACATGTCTACCATCCATGACGTCTACACCCAACTGTTATCCATTGTTAGTCATACCCAAGGGTATGAGATCACCCTTAGATTCAATGATGCATTTGAGCCCAGGGTGTGGATGCATAATTGAGATTATACAGGATAAGTGTGCTAACGCCCTTGTCGAAGATGGGTAAATCTGGGGGAGTTAACATGTTTACCCTGGGTAATCTAAATGCAGAATTGAAAACTATTAGAATGAGTGAAAAAATATTACTAAACTAAACGTGTGTGAATACTTAGTGATATGCGCGTAACTGGGTATAGGAAAAACTATGAAAACCTCACTGGGTGGGGCGTTTTTCAAAGCTCAGTAAGATTAACAACGTTGAGATCCAGGAAGTCCGGAAACTGTTAGACAATGTAACCCGTTAGAGGGCTACTGTTTAGTGCTAACAGTCGCTCTTTGGCAACCTTTTCATGAAGTAAAGAATAGCAAAGGAATGCTATAAAGTAAGTACAAAAACAAAAAATATAACGAAAATAGAGAATTGAGAAAACGACGCAGCTTTAAATACAAATCCTTAATAATTCTGGCTAACCTATAGCAGACCCACCTGTATCGGTTTGCCCACATACTGTGTAGCTGCTAGAGTAATAGCACCAAGTGCAACTAACATGGCAGTATACTGGTAGTTTAGCCGGTCGATGAGGTCATTCGACTGATACGACCTAAAATTTGGCAATATTTTGAAATATTGTGTACAAAATTAATTACTGAAGTACGGCTAGGTAGTACTCTGGAAGGCTACATAGCCTATACATTACTTTCATTGATTTTCATTAATGTTTGATGAGCCAAACAAGAAAATATTATTTCCAGAGATCTTCCCTTTGGTGACTGGTAAATTTTTTCCAGGAGCACTTAACCCCAAAACTCCGATCTAAACATCTTATAGTTTTCGTCGGAAAAGTCCCCGCTGAACCCATAAAACCTCCGCAATCGTACCTGCGTATCTTACTGACGTACGGGACGATCGCTCCGATCATCCTTGATTATAGAACCCTGAAAATCAGGAATCACTCGATCAGCATGAAAAAAGTGGAGGACATAGAGAAATAGCGATTTCTGAGAAAGGATTGTCGAAAATTCAGAAGAAACGGGGAACAAATGACGGAAGAATGGCCTGAACAGTGGAAGACTAGGCCTGTTGTTTTTTTCCTTTCTGATGAGATAGAAGAAGTTCGTTCGGTGATCCAGAAATCTCTGGAAGAACTTGTGCAGTAGAGGTTAACAAAAAGGTTGGAAAAATCCGAAAATCCCCGTAGGCTTCTAGGACCTCAGTAAGATGAACAGGCTACAGGTCGTTATACTAAACGCTAAGCTAGTTGATCCTGACAGCTCCAACCCTCATCCAGAATCTATCCACGAGGTACGGTGGTAGCGAGGTGGCACAGTCAGACCGTGCTGGCGCAGTCGTCGTACGCCCGGCGCCCTCCGCCGTCACATCATGTAATCGCATTACAGATCACTACAGGGGTACGGAAAAAATCAATGAAATACTCGTACACGGCACGTGCAATATTGATTCGTAATTTTGACCGGTGAAGAAGCGCTACAACATCATTGTTCGCGTCGTATTTTCATGAGTAAGCGCTGTTTAACATGACGCATCCGTGCTTTCAGCATCATCGCGTACTAGTATTGTGTCAGTAAACTGTAATTTAGGATCCGTTTTGGGTGTTCCTGCTTGTCAGGTCTTTTACGGATGCAAATTCGTTGGGAATGGACGACGGAACGATAATTAGAATCAATTAGGCGGACGGTTCTTTGTGAGGGTGGAGAGAAAGGGTGGTCCAGAAACGAGGAAGAAGAGAGGTGAAGGAGGTTGAGTCTCAGGATATCAGTGCAGTTCCCACTGTCGATTATGGAAAACGAGGCAAATATCGATTTTTCGCGGCAATCAAACGTCGAAAACCAGTTGCGAGCGCTGCGACGGTACGAGATCGCGTGTCGCTCGCTCGTCGCCACCCGTATATGCAAATTCGCGCGGTAGTGAGAGCTGCTTAGGTGGGAGCAGACACGGCCAGGAGGCCAGGATTATTCCGGGTGTCCGCGACCGCACACCAGGACTGTAGTCCAGCTGACTGGTGGTAGCTCTATGCGGGCGTTTTGTTGTGTGATGTGTTCGATGATAAGTCTTGCGTCATATTGCTATGATATCTTCGAGTTTTTTTTTTCTCAGTCGTTCGATGTCTGCACGGTTGATGGACGATAGCATCCGTGCCGGCTTCGCTGTTGCATGCACATGCTAAGGAAAACATGAATAACATGACATCACATGGTATTCGCGGTGGGTCGTTGAGAACAAGCAATAAAAAGGTCGCCCATAGTTCACCATCTTCTGCTACAACAATATTTGAAAACAAGAGAGCAGATTCATTAGTGTTTTTTTTTAGAAAAAATGAAAAAAGCAGAAAAAATCCAGTTCAAAGTTGCCGCGCAATGTGATCTACAGAAAATCAATAGCAGGGATGAATCAACGGACCAATCAATCAAATGATAGTCCAGCTGACTGGTGGAAGCTCACTCTATGCAGGCGTTTTGTTATGAACGGTGAAAAAGCAGAAAAAATCCAGTCCAAAGCTCGCGCGCAATGTGATCTGCAGAAAATCAATAGCAGCTATGAATCAATGAGCCAGTTAATCAAATGATAGTCCTGCTGACTGGTGGTAGCTCGCTCTATGCCGGCATTTTGTTGTGAACAGTGAAGACGTGAAAAAGCAGAAAGAATACGGTTCAAAGTTGCCGCGCAATGTGATCTGCAGAAAATCAATAGCAGCTGCGAATCAATCAATCAGTCAATCAAATGAAATTCGTATCAAGAAGGAACAATGCTTGATTAGTTCGAGTCCAGCCACCTCACAGGTGTTGAATTAATGTTGAAATAGCAGAGACAAACAAATCTTGGATGCTTCTTCCTTAAATACGTCGGTTTTCCAGGACGTCAAGGATTGCCACGAAATATAGGTTCCAGTCTAATAATTATTTTGCTGAGGACAGATTGTTTCTGTTATTCTGCTATTTATTTCGTTTTATTTTATTTATCTATTTATTGCATGAAACGTGCACCGAATTGAACAAACCAAATAGCCTCTAACCTACTTTAACTAGTACGGTTATAGTAGAAAGGTAATGCTAGGAAAATATTATTGCATCAATGGGAACAAACCAACATACACCGCTATTTGCCCAATTTTTTCTGAATAGTCAAAGTAATCAACATTCGAAATGAAGCCGAATAATCGAGCATTCATAATTTATTTCATTTCAAAAACAACGAATATTCGGTAATTCATTTAAAACTCCGAATATTCGATAATTCGATAGATTGATTGATTCGAATGGTTTCGAAGAACGATTGTGATCTACGCAATTGCGATCTACGCACTCTAGATCAAACACAATTTGCAAGAAATCAATAAAACGGTGCACGAAAGTGGCATGCGAGGCAATATCGTAAATTAGGCGTCCTCTGCACAATGACGAAAACAGCAGCGTTTTTGCCAGCCGACTACGCATAAAGGTCGGTTAGGAATGCGACGACCCTCATAAAGGTCAGCGAGGCGAACGGGTTATTGATCGACCGCCCGCGGAGATATGATCTACTTTCTTGGTGGTGGCAGGTGCGAATTATCTCGGGGGTGGGCAGAGATTCTAGAAATGGTATAGTCAACTCCAAATGTCCGTAGACAAGAGTTGGGAGCGCGGCGCGGTTCTCCTCCGCGTCTCTGCCCTGCATGCCACGCTGAATCCGTGCAGCAGACAGCGAGAGACCCGCGCCGCGCCCCCAACTCTTGTCTACGGACATTTGGAGTTGACTATATGTTTGGTGAAAGTACACATGCGCGCGTGTACTTGGCGTTGTCAAACACTGACTCCATTGAAGGTAATGGGAAC
>JARK01001604.1:144572-168857 GCA_000688135.1 Ancylostoma ceylanicum
GGGGGGGGGGGGGGGGGGGGGGGGGTGGAGGTTCAGAATGGGTGGTCTTTGTCGTTGAATACAGTGTCATTCTAGAAAGAACAAAAAGGAATGCTCGATGGAAAAAGTCGGAACCTTCCAGAAAATACTATGGTTGCTAGCTCCGTGACACTATGAATGAATAGTCATAGACGCGTTGAAAAGATTAAGGCACGGGGACCCCCGTACGTGACGAGAACTCAGCCGTACAAGGTCGAACGATAGTCGTAATTGACGGTCTGGCAAGGCTGGTCACATGAGGGAGCACTAAGGGACATGAGAGCGCAGAAGACTCAGAACTCTTACGAAGACCATAGTTTTTGTGGAAAAATCCCTCCTGAAGACAGAACAGGACGGTATGGCTGCGAAATGTGTCCGAGGAGTATCGATTTTTGGTTGGAATAAATGAAGACGTTCACGACGAAGCACTAGACATACAGAAGCTGCTTGTGCAAAAGCGGTCCGGATGATTCATGGACGACAGCGAAAAACTATGATGACACGCCTACAGATCACTGGTGAGAGCATGGAATTTAGCAAAAATGCTATCCAGAAAAAAAGCGTGCACTACCATCAAGTCCATTTATTACTATAGGTATGTAACTTGCTAAACAGGCTGCATCTCTGGAAACCTTTCCGTGATTCCTCGGTTTCCTCCAAGAAAGCCACACTAAAGACTTGTTTTGCTTGTTTAATGGTGGTCGCGCGGTTTATGGCGCATACGACTACAGGAACTATTGTTACCATCGAATTTCACTGGTAAACATGTTTATGCGGCAAATGACGTCACATCTCATAGTTAGGGAAAGTCTTCCGAGCAAGCGCTCATATATTCCGTAGTTCTTTGGTATTTTGAACTTTACGCAATGTGCCTCGCCGATCAGAAGAGGGCGAACCGGTTAGGCCCTCCTAGAACCCGCCCAGTTGGCGACTGGGAGAATGCTAATGGGGTTCTATGTAGGGCAGTTATTCTTGCAAATTATTGGTGCAATAGTGTACCTAAAATAACTCCTCTATCTGTTGGTAACTAGTTTCATCTTTCCTTTTTACAACTGACTACATATTGAATCCATCCCAAGGCCACTCAGTGCACGAGGAACTGAAATTATTAATGTCGCTAAACAATAACAAAATGTTCTTAACAACCATTCCCTGGGTTTTCTGTTCAGCTTTCTCAGTAGTTATGAAACATTAAAGGCAGCACCCACGATAATTTTCATGTCAAAAATTTTGAATGTTTTGGGGTCTGAACAATAGTCCCAATAGTTCTACGCAAGTTGCACCACCAAATGCATCCACATTCTTAAGATATAACAAGTTGAATATGGGATCCGGGGATCCCCAGGCGAGTCGTAGCCGATTGCGTATCAGCTGTTTCCTGCCCCAATTTGTCAGTTTTCCAGTGGTAACGCTTGTTTCTAATGCTCATTTCGAAAAATTCTCCACTGTGGTAATCTGCTTCCCTCTATTTATGTCCTCTTAATTGTCATTCGATCATAGCATCCTTTGTTTTATTCAGAATTGGCAAATTTCTACGTATAGTATGAATTTCAGTTTTTTGGCTCTTTACACTTGACCATGAGTTTTCTTTCTTTTCATGAGGGATGTTTCCGCAGCGAGCATTCTAATTCCTTTTCGTTTCTGATTTTTCTTCTTTACAGAAGCTGCAGAATTAGTCAAATATCCACTTGCTCTAAGAAATTTGTTAACAACAAAGGCAGCGTTATCGACTTTCTTGATCCACTCCATCCGCGTAACTCGGCCACTTTGCTATGAAGCAATGAATTGGTAATATCAGAAAACCATTTCACCATGAGTTTTGGGACAAATGAACACTTTATCTATGTTCCTAAGAGCCAAAAACCCAAGATCGCGTTGAAACCTGGGCAACGAATTTTTTCGTGGGTGCTGCCTTTAAGTAAATGGTTAATGCGATAAGCATATTGAATGAATTTAGGCCTGAAGTATCCATTTCCCTTAGTGGACCAAATTTACGAACCTGATGAAATTCAGACATGGACGATATATTCGTGCCAAAACACAAAGTGCACGTAAGTACGCACATATGAGGTGTGTAAAAGAGTCTGCTGCAGTTGCACCTTCAAAAGTGCGTGTTTTTTCAAAACCATACCCGCATAGCTCAGCTCAAAATTTACATATTTATTCGAGTCAAAAGTCATTGGAATCTTGCGAATGCTGCGCAATTTATTTCTTTCCAGAAATCGGAAAATAAACAGGTTTGTACTTGGAAGAGCTGCGAATGTCGTTTCCGAGTAAAATCTGGTTACTATACTGTTTACCGCGTATGGAAGGTCGTGGGTTCATTAATAAATGGTAGATTGTTAAGGACAGATCTGTAGAATGTACAGTATGTGGCAGAACCCCAATGCACCAACAGGCACTTTTACATGGTCGAACTGCAGTATGATGGGTTGCACTACCTATGATGCAGGAGAAGTGGGCAGATTCTTCTCATCCATGTAAGGGCTTGCTCGTCACTACATACCTCAAGCAAGAAGGAGTGGTATTCGACTATCACTATAAATCTTTTTGAAAAAAATTCTGGCTTTTATCTTGGAAGTCTCATCCACTTCAGAAGAACGGGTAAATCACAACCATCCCAGAAACGGTAATGAATACGGGAACTGACCCAGAGCAATCGCTTGGCCATTTTTAGGTGGGTCGCTGGAGCCTTTCCGCTGGCACCACCTCCGGATCCTGACACTCTGGGTGACATTTGTAGAGGATCCTGGCTAATATCTGCAGGCTAGGATCAAGGATCTGATGATGTCTCCATCATGAAAAAGAATTTGGACAACGCCTTTAACTGCGATGCTGCTAGAAGCCGAATGTTATCAACAGTGAATTGGGGGTGTGTATCATCGTGCGGGAAAGAGGGGCGTAACCAGGTGGCTCTGATTGGCACATTCGGGAAGTCCGCCACGCCCATCTGTTTGAACTCGACCGGCGTCAATCCCATACATGGTCTATTTGTGCTTAGCGCTGTACGAGTCAAACAGGGGGCGTGGCGGGTAGCCCGAATGTGCCAATCAGAGTCGCCTGGTTACACCCCTTCTTCACAATGATACACACCCGTGAATTGGCAGTGGAAACTTTGAAGGAATTCACTTTTTTCCGAATTTCTCTCATATCTTATTTTGTGGATGAGTACGTACAGACTTTTCATGAAGCAAAACTCTCGACGATATCCCAGGATTAACAACTGTTATGAACTCAGAATTTATTAGCACTCAGAATAAATAGTAAGTAAACCAGCGTATAGAAAAGAATATAGACCTATTGCTACAAGAAGTGCAGGAATGAAAGGAATGAAAACGAAAAACCGCATTCATTATGAAGAAAAGAGTGAGTGTAAATTAAAACAACTGGCAGCAACAATTTTTGAAGCTACAATTGGTATGCTCTGTCATAGAAGTATGCCTTCAACAAGGGAGAGGAAACCTGGCGGCTTGTCCACAGGGCTTGCAGCTGATCTATGGATATCAGACGGCTCTTTGTGTTTTATATACTGGGATAACTGAAAGTTAGGTGAGGGTACTGCCTTCGACACAAGCATACAACAAAATAGAGCACTCAATCGCATCATACATTTAAAAAAGTGACATATCCATTAGCTCATTAATCACGGAATACGATGACTCGTTTGCAGAGGAATATCAGGAACACTGGGGTTACAGGTATCTCCACTAGTGAAGATCCAGGACTGGAATTCGAAAGAAAAATCTCCATAGCGGACAATAAACAGAGGCAGGACGAGGAAATATAGATATAGAAGACTTTCGGGCAAAGGCAACGGTTCTTAAACATAATGAAACTCGGATTTACTGTTATAAATGAACAAATCCTAGGCTCAAGAGGCTCATAATAACTGTAGATATCACTGTGGCGCCCACGGACGTGTTACTGTCCTCAAGTTGTCGAATTTTTGCCTGGCCCTCCTCGGTATCGCGAGCCATTTTGTCATAGGAGTCCTGGAAAATCATTCATTTGCAAGGTGCTGAAATTCACTATGGAGTCAGTTTTCCTTCACTCTTTCTTCTCCTCTTCATTGAACTTCTCATTTTCCTTCATCCATCGTTCATATTTCTCTACATTTGAGGCCGCTATCATGAAATTCCCTCATTTTCTCCCCATGATGTAAATTTAAAACAATATTTGTGGATGGAAATACTCATTGCCTTTTGGAAATCCCATACAACTACAGAAGAATGCTGATATTCCCCCTCTCCTCAATATGTAGTGGAAGTCTTATGAACCTGTACATTTCATCACATTCTTACATATTCATCGTTTTCGATGTTTCTAGAACCTATGGAAGGAGAAGCACGGCTATACTTGTGGAATCGGATATATTCGAAGAAATATTCGAATATTCCAATATTCGAATAGAAATACAGGTTATCTGAGCAAAATTGATAGTTGGATAAATTCCGAGGACGCAGTGGTAGGCAGTGTAGTATTTGCAAAACCAATGCATTGGACGGGATCCGAACCCTCGAGCCCTATGGCGACGATCGAACGCTCTATCCACTTAGCTATGCTCAAAGAAATTGTGTGAAAATGCCTCAAATCCCGTGAAAAACGCGAATCCAGCGAGAATTTTTAGAAGAAAATGCAAATATTAAGCGATTTTGCAGCGCATTCGAATGCTTCCTCATCTAAGCGGATCCATTACGCGAAATTTCCTTTGAACACTAATTTCAATAAGGATTTGCCTTGCTATCCCGGTCCAGATACCTATGCAAGAAATTGTACCCCTTTCAAAGCCATCATACTTGAATTTTTCATTTCAAACGATGATAACTTCGCGCGAAGATACCCAAGAAGTTCTGTGTGGAGTTTGAATTCTCAAACGAGAGTTGCCCCTCGGGAATCTCACCTAGTATCGATGAACTCAGCTGATAAGTTTTTCTCAAGTCAGCGCATGGAAGCTCGTTTAGTTTTTCGTCTCGGTGGTTCTCTGGGGAAAATGACAGATGAGTAGGTACGAAGGAGACCAAAGAGTCCAAACCACATGAGAAAACATGAGTGGAAGCATGAATCTGGTTGACACTGAGTGAACATTGCCGTGAGTTCAAACGACTATGCATGTTCTTGGACCAGATGATAGTTCAAAAAGCATATGTTCAATAAAACAAGACCGATTTTTCAGAACAATTTAAGGAAAATCCCCATAGTTACAGATGCATTTCCGGCCAGAATGAGCAGGTGGCAATGTTTACTTTCCTACGACGTAAAAAAGGGCTCTTCCTGCAGCCAGCGTTAATGTCGCGGACGCTTTTTTGCCAATTCTGGCAAACGATATTGCTATTTTTTCTACATAAAATGGCACTGCCTAGCTCAATGGACTGTGAATAGTTGCTTCTATGATAAAAACCAAGCCGAACCAGTGTCGTGCCGGTTTTTTGAAAATTTGACTGAGGATTCTGCTGGGCTTCAATGGAGAGAGGTGCGCACTTGATTGTCTCCATCAGGTAAATGTCAAGCTTCACAGTGAGTGTTAGTGAGTTCGTTAGCAGAAGAAATCAAAATTGGTTCTGAATATACCTGATTAACTCCATCAGAGAGTAAAAACAATGGGTGGTCTGGAAGCATAAAAAGGATCTGACTTGGTAATTCGAGAACTAGGAATTGGTAAAGCGAAGACTCAAAAGGCCCGGTTTTTGTAAGGACCAAGAACTCGAGTGGTTTTTTTCGGTTTTTTTCATGTTCAGGACAGGATGAATGTCTTTCTGGATATCCGTTAGCGCTCTGGACGATAGCGTGGAAGAAAGATATAATATTGTCTGAAATGATTCTTCGTCTGAAATGAGGAAGAATGCTCACGGTCATGTCATCCAGAATGACATCACCTTACCCTAGAGATCCTAGAACACTTGCCTAAAATTAAATTTACCTGAGGTGACCCGAAATAACCCAAAATATACGGTGAAGATCACTGAAATTCGCGTTAGTACTCCACCTTGATGTAGATAAATTGGATTTCTCAAAAAGGAAATGCTTGGAATCTCTCCTATTCCGTTCTCGGATACCCTGCCTTAGATCTCTGTATATCTCAGTAGTGGGAAATCTCATGAAAAATTAGTATCCATGCATACTCAAGCATTCATCATAGCATTTGCCAAGTGCGCACTTCTCTACCCGTGAAGACAGCTTCCCAGTTTTTAGTTAAAAGTCAAAATAAATTATAGGAACTCTACTACCCAAAAAATGGGAGCAGTTCATCACTTCACATGGCTTGAAACACAATTTTCACTTTACTTCTCAACTCTTTTTATCAAATCCAGAGGCTCTGGAAAATTCAATTTTGTTCATCTGTGAAGAGAATTCTTTTATTCCACACTGACTCCTTCTTTTTCCTCTAAAACCTCTTTCTGCACAGAATTCTTGGATCCTGGGCTGATGTGTTCTTCCGATGAGAGCGAACTTGCTAATATAACTAGTTGAACGTTTCATGGATGCCCTATCCGGAAATGAAATGATATGCCTCCAACGAAGAGATCAATTTTTTCTTGCAATTAGTATTTTTGAATAGTTACAGCAGTTAATAACGTTCAAGTTTAGAAACTTCGCAGTAGACAAAAAGAAATTCCCAAGTACTCACCGACAGCATTTTTCCTATTCTCACCAACCGCTCCTCACTGCCTTCCAAAGCTTTGCTGACCACTTCACTAATATTCCGTGACTCAATTGGCACCCATGCCACCCTTGGGCGATCTGAAAATGTAATTGGAGAAGCAGTCAGTGTACACGGCCCAGATACACACCCTCTGATCCTTGAAAATAAGGTACCGCTTCCCAGGCTCCCACCCTTCTCCGATTTCCTCTTTTTACCGATTCCTTTGCGAGTAAAGACCGCTTGAGATGCGTCGTTCCCCGGAGACTTCACCGACTCGACACTTGCGATAAATTCCATTCGGACTCAATTGTGGAATAGTGGCGGAAAGTTTATAGAAGTCGACGTGTCAGTGGAATTTACTTCACTTCAGTGAAGTCACTGCAGGGAACTCGTTATCTTCGCTCCATTCATGTCGAGTGAACACTCGCGGGCGAAATCGAACGTTTCACGCTCGTGACGGCTTCAATTTTTCGCCGTCGTCTATTCATTTGCGTCAATTGCAACTTCCTGCGACTCTCATAGCTCCCGTTCGATAGAATTCGAAGGAGCGATTAAATTTACGAGCCAGAATGCTGCACGCCAGCGTTGAGCAGCAAAAAATCCGAATCTTTGGTCGAGAAAAGGATCATTAAGCGAAGCGGAATCTAGGAACATTCCAGGAAGTTTGACTTTTTTGGTATTCGATAGCTGTCAAGCAATGTCCAGCAAACAAACAGGACTCCATCAAAGGACGCTGGGAGATTTTTCAGCCACAGATTTCCCACCCTGTTGATGCCTTTGATTCACTACATTTTTAGTAAGTTCAGCAAGAAGGGAGATAGAAAAAATTGAAGGGTAAATCAAGCTGATCCTGAGAGGTTATCCCAAATCCTAAAGAAAAAATCCAGAAAATGCATCCGTGTAGCAGTGGGAGAAGCGCTAAGTGGGCCGGAGGGGAGCGTGGGAGAGGAAGTGAGGTCTCCGCCGTTTCGGACATCCAGACGGTAAATAAAGGTAATAAAGATATTAAGTTGAATATTAAATAAATTCTTTTAATTATCCAAAAATACAGACGCTAAATAAAAGTACCAAAACCACTAATTTGAATGTTGAATAAATTCTTTAATTTTTTAAAAATAATCATGAAGATAAACAATTAACAATAAAGTGATACTAGATTTTTATTCATTTTATGAAGTAATTCCGAAATTTCGGTGACCCATTCTCTGGGAGAGGGGGGGGGGGAGGGATGGAGGCGTAGATAGGACGCAAGTTACATGCAAATTAAAAGCGATTATGGGATATTTTTGAAAAAAAAATGTTTTTGATTTTTTTACTGGACAAATTTTTTCTTCCTCCTGGAATCACTTTTTCCTCTACTCGAGGATTTTGGGCGAAAGCCATTTTCCAGAAGCACGAGGGCATTAGATATTATTGAGAGACTCGAACTGTTCTGGATGAGAAGGAGGTTTTCTCATTTCCTCCAGAATTGCTGCCACGTACTAAGCTGCGTTGCGTATGTAAAGTAAATTCCAAACGGCCGTAGACAAGGTGCGGGACCGCGGCGCGGCGTTCTTGGGCAGAGACACAGGGGCTGGCAGCAGAGCCCTCGAGTGCCACGTCGCAGCAGACAGCCGGAGCCAGCATGCAGAGCCTCTGCGTCTCTGTCCAAGAACGCCGCATTCCCACTCCTTGCCTATGGCCGTTTGGAATTCACTGCAATTGAATAATGGCGAGACTGACAATAATCCTTGAAACTTCTCAGGAAAAGTCTGGATTCCAGAGCTAAGCGATAGTGTGAGAAGAACAAATTTTAAAGCTTGTACTCCTCACCTTGATCCGCTCGAACAACGACAACAATCGTTACAAACGCCAGTAAACATATGGTGTGCATGGCGTGTATCCTGAAAATGCATACTAGAGGTGTAGGTCCGCAGCTGCACAACACCAATAAATTCTCGGCGACAAAACACAGGAAAAAAAGGTTGAAACGACACCCTCAAGAGCGAGAGCGCTGAAACGTAATAGTACAGTGAATTGCCCTCATATTTTCACGTAACTACACAACAGAAGGTGATGGAGTCGGGGCAGTTCGGGTGTGTTTTTGCGTACTTGTGGCAGAAACGCCGCCGCAGCTTAAAACTGTACGAAAACTGAAACCATTGAGAATTTTGAACTTGGTGACCCCAATGGTCGGAAATCAAGTTCCCTGAGAGGGTTTAGGGTCACACATGGCCTACTTGGCCATATTAGGAAGGATATGGGCAGCAAGATCCCAAAAGGTCTACATACTCTTGTGAACATTGCAGTTTTGCGTACCATTGCAGTTTTATTGACGTTTTTGACACCATATGGACCCAGGATTGATAATAACTCCATGAGAAAGGCAGAAAAAAGCTTTGGTACCAATAAAATTACTACTAGTGATTTATGAAACTTGGTAGAGGTGGTTAGCTCACGGAGATTGCTATTGGAATCTAAAAATTGCATAGCTTGTCCGGACTTCCTGAGATCTGCCTGTGGTTCCCTATTCTATTCCATCTTACCTTTTTTGTGAAGGATTAATCATGATGTATGAGTAGCAAAATAAATAAACAAATAAATAGATAAGTAAATAATCAGATAAATAAATAAATAAATGAGCAAATGAATAAATAAATAAAAATGTATAAATAAATGAATAAATGAATAAACGAATAAATAAATAAATAAGTTTCCAAGAAAGGTTGGTCTTTCTATAAGCTGCATAGGCGAAGGTGAAACCAAAGCCAGGAAGTAGATCAAAAGTTCCATGAACAATTTATTAACTCCTTATTCTATATGTTCTACTTCTATGCGTTGAACATTGTTGAAAAATCGTGCCAAGGTAGACTTTCGCTGCTTGCCACCCAAGTAGGTAGATCAAAACGTTCAGTGACCTACTCGCACTCGCTCGGGTAGAGACGCAGAGATAGCGTTGTTAGGCCAGAGAATTCTGTCTTCGACTCTAGCCAATGCAAAAAATAGGTGTCGATCTGCAGAAAAAAACCTGTGGCTCAAAAAAAAAAACAAGAGTAGAAATAATGAGATTTACCTTTGCAAAATTTTATCGTTCTGGGGTGAGCCACTTCAAGTAAAAACAGAACGTTTCAAGGTTTTTCAACAGCTGAACCACTTCAAGAGAAATTTTTTAAACTTTCTCAACAGCTAATTTCAAAGGAAAATTCCATAGAAATAATCAGTTCTTAGGTATAGTGATATAGCAAAACCAAGGTTAAGGAGCCATAAAGAAACAAAGTAGTAGACGAGTTATTGAGAAATAAAAGACACGGAACGTTTTCAAGGCAGCCATGTCCTCTTGCAGAAAACGAGACATGTATTGTCATTTTATGACATATCAAAGGACACAAACCGCTTGAGACACATTTTACACAGCTAAACCCTTGACAATGTTGTTTATGAGAAAAAAAAAGAACACTCATCCAGAATACTGAAGCTGGCACCAGCAAACACGACGACACAAAATCGCATTAAGCCCTCGAGCACAACAAAATACATCTATCAGAATGATGGCGGGGCTCGGCTGGGGTTGATGAGGCTTGAGGGCTGAGGTCGGCAGAGTACGCGTATGATTGGTGTCGTGTGAGCTGGGCATATAATGGATGCTAGTTAAGCGATATAGGTTTTCAAGGATAGTGCCATCTGCCCTCGGGCACAGCTCTCGTAATTCGAGAACATGGTCTAGTCGTGGTGCCGTGGCGAAAGTTGTAAAACACTCACACACACAAACACTGATTAAGTCGAACATTTGAGCGGAAAATCTGTCCGAGCATTGCCCGGACAATCGTAAAATCCGGTCATAAATCCGGGATGACGAGATCTTTAGCAGCAGTTTGGTGTATGCACAAAGTCAAAACAGAATATACTCAGGAATCCCAGAACTATGTAGTTGTCTGGTCGCATATAAAACATGCTCCATCGGAAACTTGTTGACAACTTGTTTCAGACTTTTCTCGTCAACAAGTTGTCAGCCTAAAGCTTGTCAACAACTTGCAAAGTGGATGTGCAAGTTGTCAGCAAGCTTTCACTCGAGCAAGTTCCAGATGCGATCAGACAACTTATTCTAAAATTCAGAGCATGTCAACAAGCTGACTAACTGGTAGTTAACTGGTAATCCTCGTGCCAGAAACATATGGGAACGAATTTGGAACGGCGACATAATTTCAATCGCCCGCCTTACATAATTCTCCATGTGAAGGCGTAATGATGGTGCAATTATGTGAGCTGGAAGAGGTAAACCAACGGCAGGAAACGAACGGACCCGCTCTATGAAAAGTGGCATCTGATCCTCGAAAAACAGCTGGCTAGGAAGATTTCAGGAAAGTGAGCAGCTGATTTCAGAAAAGCGAGAAATCCCAGGAAATGCCTGACGTCAGGAATTCTCAAAGAAAAGACTGAAGAAGTTTTTTCTCGTCGACAACAAGAGTTGCTGATTGAGCGTCTGGAATTTCTGCAAAATTTTGCTGGGAAACAATGATGGAAGATTTTAAGAAGTTCGTGGTTTTCACAAAGTACTGCATAAGTAAGTAACTTGTATTCTTGGAAGTAGTTTCCGCCCCATTCCCGTTCAACACTTCTTGTGTTCCAGGATATGCGGGAGAATTCGGAGAATGGACAGGGCTTCAATTTGGTGGAAATAATGCGATAACAGGAAGAATGTCGGAAATCCTACGGAAGAAAACAACTTGGGTGGGATGGAGGGGAGGGTGAGGAGTTTAGGACCTCACTGAGGAGGAAGTGCGTTGCAGGAAAGCTTCCAGGAATCATGGATGATACACCCAAGTTATGTAGTAATCCATGCAATGTAGCTTAGCCGCAACCTCATTTAACTGGAGGTTCACTGAGGTTTGATAAAAGGAGGCGGAGCATTACCACTGGTCGCATGTAACCACAGCAGCGAGAAAATTCCCAGGAAGAATGTGGGCGGAGTTTTAACTTTGCAGGGCCGCGGCGAGGGCAAACAGCAAAGAAATCGTAAAATATACAGGATTCTGCTCGAGAGACTCCAGGAAATGCGTTGACTCCAGAGTGCTTACACGTTTCTTGGGAAAGCCCGCGAATTGCACTATAGCACGGCTGCATATTCTCAACTTTTTTTTTGCTAGGAACTAAATCCACCAAAGATAAACTATGGATCCAAAGATCAACACGGACGTACGGATTCATATAACTTCCGAAGGACAACTATGCGGTGATTGGCGTCCCCGGAGATGTTCTTAACATAAATCACTTCATCACATGTGCAGACCGAGCCGGCCGCTCCCGAGAAGAGCGTTTATTATCTGCTCAAGTGGCTCAGAAAAAGTGGACGTTTCACGAGAGTGAGAGAGTCAAATATACACAATCAAAAGTTGCTGCAGATTTGTGTGCATATCGCTATTAGCGGAACATGAGAGCAGGTGTGGGAAGGCCCACACATGGTGGCGATTTGGGTGGTCCTTATCGTTGATTTGTTCGTTCGCTTGTTGTCGCTCACCTCCTGTTCCTATGATCTAAATCTAAATATCGTCTGCTATCCTGGAGAAACCAGGTTGATCTACTAAACGAAACAAACATGCAAGCTCTGTTTCCAGGATGGAGAGCAGGATTACTCCAGAAAGCAGAGATTAAGTGAAGTAACAGAAACACTCAAGAATTGACCCGGTAGATTTGTCAGATGTTCCATGGACGTTCGAGACAGCGAGACAGACTGGCGCTTCGGAGCTAATCAAGGATAGAAACAGCAATTATTCTTTCAAAATAGAAATTGGTAGCCAAGATCCATAAATCCTCAAAACAGAAGTCAACACCGAAATTCGGTTCCACCACATCCAGAACGAGAACCAGAAAAGTGTCTGTTGTCAATGATGACAGTATTTTCTGGCAACAACCGGCCACCATTTCTGGAACGCTCCATTGAGCATTCAGCGTCACGTTCTTTTGCTGGAAAGGGCGTGGACGTCGGAAGGAAAGTGGCGACGAGCCGTTCGGCAGCTCAGCCCTTCAATACGCCAAAATTAAGTGCTGGTCGCTACTTTGTTGCGAATTTGTTACATGATGTAACCATGAAAAAACATGCAAATTGTGGATCAACGATGTCACAGCAGCATGTGCTGCTATTATGGTGACAAACATTCGACTGAAAAGTGCATAACTGTGTGTCAAATGGATGGTGGGGAAATGCATTTGTTAAGAGATGTTGCGAAGTTAAGTGTGTGCAATTAAATAAATTTACTTTGACCTTGAGAAAAAGGGGAAAAGTACAAGAAAGTGGTTAATTTAAATTAACGCAACTGAAGAAAAATTAACACAAAGAAAACTCAGAAAAAAAAAAACTAATTTTCATGCTAGGAATGATGCTGGAAAGAAAAAGGCAGGCGTATCCCTGAGCAAGCACAGGGATTCCCAGAAAAATCTGCCCTCTTCCCCTCATTTCTCTCTCTCTCTCTCTCTCTCTCTCTCTCTCTCTCTCTCTCTCTCTCTCTGTCTTCCTCTCCCCTTCCGTTTCGGCTGCCAAATTTTCTTTTCTCCAATAAAAAAAGGAGAGAGGGAGATCATTAAATCTAGTGCCGTCAGCTGTTACTAGTACAGATTCACGAGATAAGAAAATTCTGCAAAAATACCACTGCAGCAGCATGAAGGTAAAATATTACTTAGTAAATTTAGGCTAAATTAGGAGTGGAAGAAATCCATCATCAAGAAGATCGCTGTCAATTTCAACATATCAATACATTTCGAAACATTACAGCATAATTAAGAAGGATTAAGAATAACTAAGCAGTATAGTCACAATACTTATTTTCTGGAGAATGACCCCCTCAAATTTTGCCTGTGACCTACCTTTCGACCAATTCAAACAAAATCTTTCTCTTTTCTGCCTCACCTTCAAATCAGAGAAGATCATTTTGCAATCGAAATCCAGAATAATTCTAAAAAACGTACAGCGTGTATATTTCTGCTTGGCCTGCGAACGCACCGCATCCAATGATGCGTGGCGTACTGCTGGCAGCGGTCCAGCAGACAACTTTCTGACTATCGATCGCCAGCTCGCGTCATGGCGGGCGGTGCGCCAGGCCGCCACCCCAAAATATACACACCATAATTTCCTGACAATAATCCTGAAATATATAGCGAGTTCTATCCTAAAATATGAGAAAATCGTTGACGCCGGCGGAAGTGGAAGAGTCTGGATAACCAGACAACAGTGTAGTCTATTTTCCAAAAACGTGTCACCCGCGCAAATGTCACTGTTTGTTTGTCACTTCTTTGTCATGGATCGTGTTTCCATTCAATGCTTTACCAGAAAAACTGGTAAACATATTGGAAATTCAAAAAGCAACCGGGTGACGACACGGATTTAGTCTTCCAACATACTCAGTGGTAGTAGAGTAGTGGTAATGGGAAACAAGTTAGCACTTTCTTCCCTGGGAAATAGAAAAAGTTGTTCCATTAGTGAGGTTTTCACAGGTTACAGGAGTAATTAGTTAGTAGGCATTTTCAACAAAACCTGTTATTGTACTACTACAAGCAGTCCAAGAGAACACATTTCTGGATGAGTGGTTGCTCCCGAAAAACACTCGTGATCCCAAAAAGCGTGTTTATCAGCTTTCCCTTTTTTTGTCCTTTTCATCCGTATTTGCTTAGATGACTAGCGAAGCAAACGTCACAACACCTAGATGCACACTGAACAAAAATAAACTGAAAGCTTTCCTGGAAGTGCCTGGAAGTGTGGAAAGGAAAGAAGGAACTGGTGGAATGAAAAAGCCAAGGAACGCCTGCATGACCCACTTCATGCCAGTGCACTTATTTACAGCATCAACTTAAAAGTGCAAAGCAATTAATAATAGTGTGCATTAGAGGCGCATAAAAAGCTCAATGTGCGAAAACTCGTACAAAAACGAGGAAAACCTCGGATTACGGCCAAGTTGGAATAGTGCAGGAAGCTTCCTTGACGAGTATCCTTGCATTAGTCCAATAAATTTTGGAAGAGGGGGGCAAGAGGATGGTACCACACCACCTACCGAGTTTTCTGGATACCACAGACATTTGAAACAGATTTCAGATGGTAGATAGAGGTAACGGTAGCTCTGGGCCGAGATGCATCATTGAGACCACCCAGGGTGAGCATGATGGCATTCCAGATGATTTATCCATAGTTAACGCTGGCATTAACAAATTTACCCTACATAGGTCACTCAAAGATGCAGGCCAACCCTGATGGATTTCGAAGTAAAGAAGGATGTCTGTCAGCTTTTTTCCCACATGTTTTCGGAAAACAACGCGTTTCTACCCTGGATTTTTCTGTTTTCAATACGAATGAGAAATACCACACTTGGAAGGCTCCAGGGTACTTCTAAGCATAGTATTTCTGTACCTCAAGAATTCTTCTATCCATTATCCATGGAAATTCTGAGTTAGTGTCCATAGCTTTAAAAAAAACGGTTTTTGTTTATTTATTTGCTCATTTATTTATTTATTTGTTTATTTGTTTATTTATTTATTTATCCATACAACATCAAAGATCATAATGTAACCGTTCACAAAGGAGGCAACTGGTACAGAGTACGTTTTAAGCAAACAGGAATTAGCTGATTAATAATGAAATAGAAGACGATTTTCCTGAAAATACAGAAATGTCATTCAGGAAGACTTCAGCAGCAATAGTATTGAAACTAGTAATTTATATACGGCTTCTCTTTATGAAGATCTATGACGAAATATCTTCTTTTCTGGATTTCGGTAAAAAATATTCAGGAAAAAGACTAGGTGGCCATATATGAACACTACAAGTGTTTCAAATGTGACAAGTGTGAAACTAAAAGCGTTATTTCAATCCAAGAAGCATGAACCAACCCAAATACGTAGCCCAGAAAATCAGGAACAATCCGAGGTAAGTCCTCGCCCGAGGTAACTCGGGGGAGAAGTCGAGAGTGCAATCGAAAATGCATGCGAGAAAATCTGCACTGAGCCCCGTGCATAAACAATAAAGTTGCTTACATTGTGTTAGGGCCACTCGTGCAGATTCACGCCTGTTCAGGGCGACGTTTTTCTACTCAACAACCAGCTGTAAGTATGTATGTACTTGTAATCGCATTTCTCCCGCACGTTTTTTTTTTCCAGCAGCTGCACGGAAAATCCCCCTCTTAGCTGAGGAAAATCGAAGCGCAGAGAGTTATGAAGGACTTAGAAGTGGCTGAGCGTTTGATGTTGTGCTTGAACTTGCTCTTAGGAATTTTTTTGCGTGGGAAAAAAAGGGTATGAGAGCTTACAGGTCGAGTAACTGGTAACAGAATCACACAAAACTGTAAGTAATGTCTCTTCAATTAAGATGACTCAATTAGTCCACACCATTAAAACATTGAAGTAGAAGCAAATAAGGAATATTGGTAAAGAAACTAATGCAGGGAACATCAATCGCGATTGCTACTCCCGCGAACTGGCGCGCCGCAACGTCAACGCGGCGCGGACGATTGCTGTGGATATTGGGTGCTGCCTCGCCCGCGCCGCGTAGACGTTGCGGCGCGTCACTCCGCGGGAGTAGCAATCGTGATTGACGTTCCCTGTGGATGGATATAAGCAGAAATCGAAAAAGAGTACATAGTTCTCCTACTTCCAGAAAACTATAGTGTTTCCTTACAATATCTTCACGATGATAGCTTCTCTTGAAAGTAGCTTCAAATCCAGATAAAATTACTCTGGATTTCAGCCTTCGTCTTTTCTATCTCTCACCAAACCCAATTCCACTTTCACTCACTATTTTTCTCCTAGGAATATTAATTAAATAAAAATTAATTGAAAATTTCTATCTCTACATCACAACGGTACAACGGTACAAAAACTGTTCTTGCTAAAAGCTCAACATTTTTTTGAGTTTTGAAAAGAGCATGGAACCTACAGCGAACTTTAAACGGTCGCAGACAACCAGTGCGACCGCGGCGCGGCGTTCTTGGGCAGAGACACATGCTGGAGCATGCAGAGCCCCTGTGTCTCTGCCCAAGAACGCCGCGCCGCGGTCCCGCAACTTGTCTACGGACGTTTGGAGTTCATTGTGAATGGGTCAAAAAAGAGAATCATTGACAAACTCATAGACCAGGATTCAGATATGCTGGAAGTTAATAGGAATTAACACGGCTTCGTTCGGTTCTCCAGAACCAGACATATGCTAATCCTGGCTAGTAACTAAGCTAATGGCAGAAGTACTATAAAAACTCGCTAACATTATTACTGCTTGCAGGAGAATGCCAGCAGCTATTCTATAAAACATTCCTAGGGTCGTCAGGATGGAGCTTTCCTAATAGCCGAGGCCATTATAGAAGTGCACCAAGTACATAGAACAAAAGCGTCAATGTTTGGGTGGTCCAAACGCAACAAAATTGGAGGGCAAATCCATAGGCAGATCCAGGGGTATAGTTTTGACTGGATTCAAATGAGTGCTTGAATCTCCAGCATTCTCGAAAAGCACCAATTCTTTCCTCGCCAAGAGTTTTTTCTTCGAAAATTCGGCCTAATCAAGAGCTTAACGAAGTCTGCTCTTAACGATGATGAAGTTTCTTTATCCTGAGATATCCTGAAATTATATCGTAACAAGTACGCTTAGTTCCGATGAATGGAGGTTGATTTGAATGAATGAGCAATGGAGGTCATATCGGATTCTCCTAATGAAGCATTAAGGACAGCTCCCAGGCAACAACCGGAATGAAATCCGAGCTTTCTGGCTACTTGAACACATCTTCCTACTGCTCCATAACATTGGTTATTTGATATCCTATCGATGTCAACAGTTGGCATCCTAGTTGAATGCAATAAATAACACAACTCTGGGCCATCCGGCTTTTTATAATGTCAAGCTTCTGCAAAATAATTAAATTCGGGCGTGGATTCAGAGCTCTTCGAGGAGGGACCACCTAAAATATTCCTGAAAGGAGCAGGAATGGGTCTCATAAAAGGAGTTCTTGGATTAAGCTGCAAATAATCGTGCTAAAAATGATGCCACAGCAGGATATGGAGGATACGATGGCAGCAGGTGCCGAAAAATTCTCAGCGGCACTGCAAGAGAATGTCAGTAGCAAAGCAGTAGTTGGGAAAAGGAACAATAGCTTGCCAGTGAGTGCTGCTCCCAATTCTTCAAGCTTCAAACAACTCTTCACTGATGTCTTCAAATTTCGTGGTAAACGTGCTCCGAAGAACGTACATATGAGGATATCCTAGCTAATTCGTGGATTTTTTGTTACCTTCTTACCTTCCCCAATATGTTGTTTATCAATTTTTCAACAATTAAATTAGCAATGCAATAAATTTGCCGAAACATTCCGAAATACTTGTTCTACCTCAAGTATTGAAAACACCAGGAGATAGCATAAAATTCTGGATAATCCAAGTGGTGTAATGAAACCTATAGTACGCACCACTGAACATGGCTGCTAGATTCAAAATATTTTCGGAATTGTCTGAATTTGGTTAAATTCCGGAGGAATTACTTCGAAGATCATTTATTTAACATCGTTTCAACTTTCGAATGTTCGAATGATTTAGCCTGCAATATCGACTGCTCGGCTAACTCGAAACACATGCTCAGTAGATCAACAGCTACAGGAAATACTGTAGCACTTCAATTCCACACCAGTCAATTGCTAATCAAAGAAAACCGCTATTATTTTTGTATGACGAATGAAAGAGAAAGAAGGGAGAGAAGGGGAAATGACCTACTAGAAATTTACACAGTTTCCAGAGAACTGAGTGTGGAAAAACAGGCCCATATGCAGCAGACCTTTGACCAAAAGTATGCTTTACCAGTAAGAACGATACTGAGTCATATGAAGCAGTTAAGGAAAATCAACTATACATGAAATTTTATACTCACAAGAGGACTGCACCGATTAGGCCTCGATGTTTATTCATCTCATTTCCGAGTTAGGCATGGTCGACTCGAATACTGTAATCGATAATTGGTGGTTGAATGGTTGAATGCTCATTGAACCAAAACGAATGACTGTTCCATCTGGCTATTTTTAATCTAACACTCGACCGATTCAATAAAGGGAGCGATTCCGAATAACTTTGTGAAGCAATTAATATTCTGTTGACGGTATTCACACACATATTTCGATTAGCAAGTCCTATCAACGGAACGTACTGAATCAGGGTGAATTTATGGATGCCAGAAAGAATTAATGAAAGAAAAGGATTTTTTGCATTTAATTAAGTGAAGGTTAGAGCGTTTAATAATCTCTTTCGTACTGAGAAGTCGGATCGATTGATAGCTAATTCGATTGGGCGAATCGAATGGTCGGTAGATCAAAAGGGATCGAATGATCGGAGTTGAATGGTCGGGGTAGATCAGCACAATTTTATAGGAAAATATTCTAGAATGGGTCAAAACCAGTAAGAGGAATCGAAATGGATTGAGCTGTCCTCAGCAAACATGAACTCATAAGTAGGCTCGGAACATTTGTTGCTCTATCCGCTTTCGAGACGGATTTCGCCTATCAATCTTCATGGATTTGCTTTATGGGAGCATTTGTAATGCAGTAAATACTCGAAAGGGCACAAACAAAAAGAGTAAATGATGAATGTTTGCCAAACACTCGAGTGTGTGTTTTTATCTCTCCACATAGCACTCGAGACATTCATTGAGAATGCCGCGAAAAAGCGGGCTTCTTCCTGGTAATAATGGCAAAGGGCGTGGATTACAGCGCAATACGAGAAGATTAAGAGTTTCCGGAAGCGTTAATTCGTAACGTTTTTCATTGTCTCTCCAGAAATAGTGTGGCCAACCATCGATTTCGTCTTGCCGACGTGTCGCTAATTCTGCCAAATCCCATCCGGGCCTCGTTTTCCAGACGCCAGGGCGGCCCCCGCACTGCTTTGGCCCGCGGCGTGGAAACTCTGCGATGAATTGTGGCGTCGTCGAATCGACGATTAGCCTCACAAATCAAGCAAATTCGTCGCTGTTCCGATGCTGTTTGCGTGCGACTCACTTTGTTTTGCTTATAGCTAACGAGTAGCGCAAAGCAGGCGAAGAAATGAATGGAAGGCTAACGCGAAATCCCGAGTGACTCTCAACATAGTCAAGATTCTATAGGAGACAGATTTACTATAGAAAAGAGTCAGTTGTTATATCTGCGCTGGCTTGAGTAAAGCAAAACAAAAGAAAACTATGCTAGCTAGCAGGAATTTGGAACTGGTACATACAGTGAGCGTCAATGGCGGTGACCCGTCTGCGGTCTCAAAAAACACGCGGCGTGACCGCGTCGCTTACGGTGGAATAGTCACCGCGGTGGCGAATCTGGGTTTCCTTGACAGTTGTTCATCACATTTGATGGTAACTAATGAGAAAACCAACTGATTATCAAGAAAATCCCATAATTTGATGTCCTGGAGAGGATTCATACTCGAGCGGCGCGGTCGCACCGCGTATTTTTTAAGGCCGCAGACGGGTCACCGCCATTGATGTCCACTGTATATACCAGGAATGAGATTCTCTGAGACTCGGATTAAATTAGCGATAACGGATGGGCTAAAAATGATCAGATAAGGAATAAATTTTCAGGATACGTCGCAGAGACCACCCACCAAGACAGCTCTGGAAATCTCAGAAAGAATTTTTCTTTCTGATTATGAGCAAAAGGTTGAGAATTTGTACTACTTTCTCATACTTTACTTCAAAAGTCTGACGGAAAACGAGCTGGAATTATTTGTCCACATTCCCACACATGACGACTGTATTTCGGAGGAAAAGCGCAATTCGAAAGCAACTACATATTTGCTGCCTTATCCGGACCGTTATCCAGTGCTGTGGCCGGATAACAGAAGAGCTGGAACCTACGAGGAACGGCTAAACGAATCTATAATAAATAAATAAAAAGTTTATACAAGTTAGTGGGGCGTCGAGTAAGTGAACGCGAAGTACTCATTGACAATTACATGGATCAAATTCCTAATAAATTCCGTGGTGAACAAGATGTTCGGAGGGTGCTAGCTTTGGTGTCAGGGAGGGTTGCCGTGAAATTTTTGGTGTTTCCCACTAAGGAGTATTGACACACGTTTTTAGTTTCTCTTAATTAAGGAACCAATTCTCGTCCGAGCCATTTTTGCCTTCAGCGTGAGCATTCTGCAGCAATTTTCCGTTATGAAGAATCGGAAAAAATTGTTTGACTTCTGAAGAAGAAATTTCGCGAGAGTAAATTTGCAAGAAATTGCAGACAATTCGAGGATCTAGAAATTCGTAAGAGGATAGGAGTCTGGGAAGGATTTCGTCATTATCATTTTGAACCACGAAACCATCAATTTCAAGCAATTTCAGTTCTACATAAGCCTGGCTCAAAAATATGCATATGTATAACCACTAGTTTTCTGGATATCCAGACCTTCTCGGAAGCGTATCCAATGGCAGATGTCTTCAAGAAAGGCGAAAATCGCTATGAGCAGGCATTTTCCATGTCGGAATCAATGGAAATTTAGTCAGGAGCTCCAGGCAACACATACACTTCAAATTCACTGCCTCAAAAGTGCAAAAGTGCATTCTCATTTGCAAACGCTCATAAGCGCCACTACTTCAGCACTTTCAGGATAACTCTACTCCTGTCTTCCATTGACAGCCTCAGGCTTCGGGGAAGATAGCTGCTTCAATATGTGGGACCGGGATTTGATTCCAAAATGAAGCATTTAGCAGTATTTTTTGGAGCTGGAGAGCTTTTGAGGTGTTAAGGGGGCGGTGCCAACCCTGTGATTGGCTACTTTACCCGCCATTTTTCAGAGCGCCAAAGGAACTCGTCCACGTGAGGCAGAGACAACTCTTCCAATGAGGGCGATTTTTTTAGGGATAGGAAGGGAGCGAATGGACAACCATGGCAGATCCTCTGCAAATATTGAGGAGTTGACCTAAAAGGGCTCCTCTGAGTGCAAATTCGCATCTGGTCCAGCTGCTTTTCATTCAAATCTCGTTCCCATGTTAATAACAGATTCATTTCATAGAAATGGCGAGCATGCTGGATTTTAGAGCAAATCTGTGGATGAAAATTGAATTAGCAGAATACTGGTACATGCGCACTTAGCAGCACATTACCGCTACCATGTAGGGTTACGGTATAGTTGGTAAATTTAGAAGAAGTAAAAATAATCAGTATTTCAACGAAAAAGAAAAACATCCAAAAGCTGGATTCTATGTTTGAAATGCTTAACGGAGTCCAATCTATACACATATTTTCCATAGCAAATTGTGCCATCTTGGCAGTGAGACCATGTTCTCTGGGTTAGCATTATGCAGTTACTGCCAACGTACAAGTATCCAGGTTACAGGAGTGAATTATTTACAAAATAATTATTCTTTCGAGGCTGTGCCAGAACGTGGTAAAGCAAGGAATGGTAGACACTGGAAGAGTTTTTTTTTTAAATTCCAGCACTGTTCTTGAAATTGCTTGGGTTAATCCAGGATTTACCAAGTTCTACACGTTCATTTGGTACCACGGAAAATTTGTTCCAGGATCGTTGTTCCTGCGATCCTAGAAAAAGCAAGTTCAAGCCACTCGGAAAAAAAGAGCTTCCAGGAATATGGGAGGAACAGCCGTGAATGTCAGTCCATTTTACTTGAACTGTGTACGAACATCCTTCGAATGACTGGTTAATGAAATAGCAGTAAGTAATTACAAGTTATTTAAAAAAAGCTAGCACAAGAATATATTATACGTAGCGACCTGAGGCAATTTAGGCGAATCCTGGAAAGTCATGGATGAAAATGGCAAATTAATTAGTTTCCTAGCGGAATTTCTACATACGCGTAGAGTCAGGCAATATACTAAGGACCCATGGAAAACCAAGTAATGTAGCTAGTTTAGTCGATAATTCAAGAACCGATTCGAATATTCGAATACTCGAGAAAAGTACAGCCAAGCAGTTCCCCCACCGAATCAGGGCTGTGCTGTTCTCCCTTTCTCGAGCATTCAAATTTTCGATTTAACTAGGATCGAATATTCAAACATGAATATTACTATAACTAAAATAAAATACTAGTACCTTAAAATACTAGCATGCTATTCAGTAGTAGCTATATGCAGTAGCTAGCAAGCGCGTACTCATGGATGGCGGACGAGTGAAAGGAGATTTTCTGCAAGCCGCGATGACAAGTGGGTGTGGTTTAGGCGAGGACACTTTGGGTTCATGGATGTTGCTACTGCTCGGTATGCCAACATCATCACTCAGAGTGCACCATCTGGATATCGAGTCTTGGATTACAAAATTGTACTAAGGTCAAGCACAGCTGAGCAGCTAGGAAGCGAAAGGGGAGGAGTTATCCATAAAAATTTCGAGCGAATATTGCAGGAAAACACGCAGATGCTGTGGTTTCCCCCTATGAGGGACATTTGGAGGAAGTGAGAAGAAAGAAAATCCTGAACAGCATGCCACACTCGACGGACAGATGAAATCGTAATTTTATCCACAAATTTTTTATTCGCGAAAAATCTTATCCACGCTCTTGCCATTTTTTATATCGACTGTAACCTGCATAATATTAACGGGGGATAATCCAGAGCTTCTAAACAAAACCACAAGGACGTACCTTCCTTCGTGCTCCCTCACAGAGGTCATTCTTCCTGCAAACTAGCTCTTTCCAACTCTATACACTCTTTATCCTACTCTACACTCTATCTATATCTACTCTATATCCATGAAAGTTCCCGGGTAATATCCAAGCTTCCCGCCCATCCAGAGTGGATGAGTTTTTCTGGGAAAGTAAGTTACACTCCGCTATCCATGCCATCACCTTTCAGTGAGAAGAGTCGCTCTTACAAAGTACACCAACTTCAATCCGGAAAACTGGTCCAGAACTCGTCCACTTTAGAATTTTTTTTTGAAATCACAGCCTTCCCAGAAACGTTCATAAACAAGGGCATTGGCTTGCTCACAATTTACCCCGCCCCGAGGGTGAGTGAGCTTTGTTTACATTGCCATGGATCGAACCCTTGACCCTCTCTTGAAGGGCAGCGCCTCATAGCGCTGCGCAATGCTGGCCTTGGAATGGATGCTGTATCTATGAGTTTCCATTTTAAACAATATTATACTGGTATACGCAGGGTAGGATGAGCAATTTTTCCGGATTTCAGGTCGACGTTGTGGATTAATGGAGGGGAAAGGTGAAGCAGTGTTTGGGTTGCAGCCGCTTCCACATTGGACGAGTTTCCCAGGAAGATACATGTGGATCCGAATATTTTTCAGTTTTCCCATCGGTTTGGTGCACTTGCTGGGTCGAGCCTTGTCCACAGCATACGTACGTATGTGTTTTTTCTGGATAACTCGTCTACTCCGGATTAGCTCTAGGGTCACAGTTTCCGGAAAACACTCACTGCAAAAAGGAGCATAACATGAAATAACAAAACAAGGATGGAAGAGAGGGTAAAATGAAAAAAAAAAGAACCTAGGAAAAATAAGAAAGCACTGGATCTAACGTACAAGAGCAGTAGAGACGCTCCATTTCGGAATGCATTCGTGGACTTGGTCGTTTTCCTAGGCAAGAATCCAAAAATAGTGATAAAAATTAAAAAAATTTGTAATGGTTGTCCTCAATCCTGATGGTGCTAGTTTAATGAAGAATGCACTTCCTGGAATTCAGCTTCTGCTCCCGGACGACATCCACC
>JARK01001604.1:169717-182774 GCA_000688135.1 Ancylostoma ceylanicum
GGGGGGGGGGGGGGTCGCCTGACACCCGTTTCCAAACTCGACATGTAAACACACTGCCATTCCAGCAAAACATCACTCACCAGTAGTACAGTCTGGTTTCAAGCGCGGATTTTGGCGAAAAGTGGGATATGGCAATTTAGTAGTCTAGTGCATACTTGTATAATAATTAACTCGTTAACTACTCACTGTAGAAGTCATCGAATCTCGTTACTTTTTCTTCTTTCTTTATTTTTCCTTTTCTCTTTTTCATTAAAAAAATTTCACATTGACAATTTCACTCTTTGTCACATACTCAATGATCGGGTTACAAGTAGACAAGAGTTAGATGGGACAAAGCGAGACCACCCGTACCAGGAGGGAAAATGCAAGACCACCCACGTAGTTCACTAACTAGTTCACTAACTAGTTCACTCAACAAGGTAGATATGTAACCGACGTCGGGAATTTTTTTACACGTGAGTTTTCAGGACAGCCATGTTAATCCGAGCGGAAAAGGACCACCTTATTAATCCGTGTATAAAAGTACTGAAGTGAACGCCGAACGCTGTGTAAAATTCTTCGGATGAACAATGATACGTATTTATTCATTTCTCTTCACCTGCTTTATCCTATCGTTTTTTTTTGAATAAATAGGCCAAATAAGCTTTTTTCCAACTTGAAAATATAAAACAGAGGAGAACCCGCATTGAAACTGAAGAGAGATGGAAAATGAGCAGGCATAGTAGAATGCAGAGATAGAATTTCAACACTCGAATTTTTTCTTCTAGGATTGTGAGAACAATGGCTGGCTGAAATCGAACTCTAGCAAAAAGATGGACAAAAAAGGAAAATAATGGAAGGGCATCCTGGCTAGCCCCTTCGAACATATTCGATATTTGATCAGGCGAGTAATATAGCCAGAAAAAAGCCAGAATAAAGCAGATGGGTCTCATTACATAGAAAAAAATTATTTTGGTGGAAAGCGATGGGGAGATGAAAAGTCTGGAAGTGGGGACAGTCAAGGATGCTAACAAAGCCAGGAAGAAGTCGAGGAACCACTAGCTTGGTCTAGTTATCTTTCTTTGGAAGTCTTTGAGGTTTTTGCCTGACTGGAAGTGCTTTTCTGCCCCTCAGCATCTGTGGCAATTGAACATAGTAAAAGTAAAGTAGAGTAAGAGTGACCTGTAAAGTACGCAAACATCTTACAACAGCTAAGTTTGTAGTGGGTTATTGTTTACAGCAACAGGATTTGTGGTAATGCAGGATTAACCCTATGGTTTGTCGGACATTCGGAAGTACTTGCTATGGATAAAAGTGGGATTAGCTCCTATGGGTTGAAATAGACAGCGATTTTTTTTGCGTTAATCCCTTCGAATTAACTTGTTTTTGGAAATGTTCCAAAAATTTCTATTACATGAAGCGCGAGCACGCAATAACTGAGTAGAGCTGGTGGACGAGGTGAGAAAACTGATGAGGGATGTGAATTTTTGCGGCCGTCACCAATCAAATTAGCGACAGGCGCAGAAAAATGACAAGACGAGCCATGCATGCATGCTGTGAGAGGGCAAGAACCACATAATAGTTGGCTTATACGTCACTGTTATTCATCAAATTTCGAAGGAAAATTTTCCAAATTAATTTTTCTCAGTTACGGGTCGAGTCAAGGAAAAATTCTGGAAAAATTCCTACTGGAAACTCCTGCACATTTTCGGCAGTGGCCTTTGCAAACAGGTTTCATGGGCGATAAAATACATAGCGATAATGTACCGTCTCCATTTGAGAACGGATTTCTTTTTGATTTTCCGTTTGATTTTTTTCGATCTTTTGACTTTGAATTGAGATGTTTTGGATGAATAAGTACTAATGAGTAAGTACTACAATACTAAGCAGCAAAAAAAGTAACGATATGTACACGTCAGCGTCACCCATTGTCGCTTTTCGAAAACAGACAACTGGTAACCAATACAGGAAATTCATGTACCATTAGACAGCTCTGAATGAGCTCTGATAGTACCGTTGACCTAGCAGGACTTCTGCTGAAGAAACACCTGCCCTATAGAAAAAATGAAACAAATGTCGTAGTAGAATATAGTGAATTTAATTTTAGTAAATCCAAGGAATTAAAAATACATATTTATTAAGCAGTTGCACCAGCATTTGGCGAGGACCAACCTTACAAAAAATTTCCACCATTCTATACACACTGTCACCGTCAAGGAACTTAGTCGTGGGTGGTCTATGAACTGGAGACCACCCATAGCGGCACAGCAAACGTAGGTCTTAATTAAAGCTCATTTTTCATCTCGGTTGAGTGATTTTCAAACTATTTGCGGATTTCTGGCTTGTCTCGGCAAAAACTGTAATGTAGTAACATTTATGAGTTAACAAGAAAAGAAAATCGAAAAAAATCGAATAATATGCCGTGTCGTAAAATATGTTGTGTAATACAGTGAAAATGCATCTGTATATTTTTTAAAGAAGTATTGAAAGTAAGGTGTTACTAGTCACTCACAGTAAAAAAAAGTTCTTATAGTTTCTGCTTCTTCTGATGGTGGGAATCCATCAAATTTCGAAGGAAAATTTTTAGAATAATTCTTCTCATTTGCGGGTCAAATTAAGGAAGAATTCTGGAAAGAATTTCTACTGGAAACTCCTGCACGTATATGTCATTCATTCAGTCAAAGACTCGGAGAAAGTTCAAGTGCCCTTTCATTTCCATTTAACTTCTAACTTTCTAAACTTGTACCTTTTAACCAGTCTAAGCTACTACGCAAGATGGAAAGGTTGATCCAGAAATATCCTGAGTAAGACAGAGTGTCCCAAAAATATTCCAAGATATAGTTTCACTATTTATAGCCGCAAAAGAGACATTTTCTCCACAGTATAGTGCATTTCAGTTGACGGAACACATCAAGATAATTGGTGTAATTGCAGAGCGTAAAAAATTGCTATGACCTAGTAAAAAGGGCAGGCATAATGCACTCACGTAAATTAGGCCAGGATTCATGAACGTTTTTAGCAACAGACGTGCAATCATCTATAGTATGTAACCATAATTAGCATGAATAGTGAAGAAAGGAAGGAAGTTGCGAAATATGGAAGAAAGTTTCACGAAGGCTGAAAAAGAAACGTGTTCAAGCACTACTCTGTCATTGCTTTGCTGCGTTCAAAAACAGGAAAACCACTTGACGCGAATTTATACAAAGACTCCCTTCACAGCGAAGCAAATGAGTTTCACAATGTGACGTTTTTTTAGCCCTGTGGTTTGACTTTAACTGCATTTCCAAAGAACTCCAGAAGGAAAATTTGATCAGACTGGAGAATCGTGAATTCTTGGTGATTTGCTGGTGCAAATTGATCACAGTAAATGAGAGAGGAATGAAAAATGAAAGGAAAGAAAACTAGAAATTTCCTGAAAACAATAGCTAGGAAACTGAAAAAATGGTTAGAATAGATTAGATAAAGTGAAGTATTTTATAACGCTAGAAGATAGTGAATGAGGTATTATCTTCGTAAATAAAGGAAAAAGAAGAGAGGAAAAAGTACTAGGGTGGTAACTAGGGACTGAGCGCAGAACCCCAACGCCTTTATGAACATGTAGCCAAACTTCTATTGCCAGTCATTTGGTACCATCTGGAGGAGCGGATTCTGGATAAAATTTGGGCCATGGTGCTGTAGCATTGTTTTATAGAGAATGATTTGTTCAATGCGAAAACGCTCATGCTCATTTTACCACCCAAATAGGAAGAGGAAAAGGTCGGCGTGGGACGAGGAAGGCGGGCTTTACTCGAAAAAAAAAAGTCCGGAAAAGCATTAATTTTGAAATGTACTTATGTTAATTAAAAAGCTCAGAACGTATCTGAAATTGCTTGCTAAAAGTAGTAGCTAGTAGACAGAAGTAGGTGAATGTACAGGTACTTTTTAACCGTCTTTAGCTTAATATCCTACTAGTAATTTAAAAAAGTTATGCACAAAATATTCGAAAGGATACAGCGTTTTTTTTTCACTGGGATATACAGAGGTTAGCCAGAAAAGCTTAGCACAAATCTCTGCCCGAAAGTTTCCGAAAATTTCAAGGATTTCGAACTGGAGATTATGTGGCAACACAGAACTGTAT
Organism: Ancylostoma ceylanicum; assembly: GCA_000688135.1. NCBI lineage: Eukaryota > Metazoa > Nematoda > Chromadorea > Rhabditida > Ancylostomatidae > Ancylostoma > Ancylostoma ceylanicum. Next base: position 173,814 of record JARK01001604.1, read on the forward strand.
CGTAAGGAATTCGGAAGGAAGTAGTTCAGAGCGTGGCTAAAATTTTAGGTTCGTTTTGGACGCATTGATTACAAGTAAACAACTACGGGCCTCACGAAAAGTCGAGCGAAGACCGCTTTCTTCCAAAACAACGCCAGTAAACAATTTTCAAAAGGTTCGGCTGGTCAGAACGAAATTGGTAGAAAAATTGCTTTGACATTGTCAGTAAAACTTAGATGAATCCTCCGCATTCAACAAGCACAATTACTTTGCCAAGATTCAAGGATAGTCGAACATGAAAACTGTTAAAACTTCGATGGTTTTTTTTTTAGTTTCTGGTGTATAACCATGTTTACAGTGGCGGCCGCATATTTAGCACACCCACGATTTTGACCGACAGAATTTTTTGCATTTCTCAGCCTTGTAATGATCAATCAAAACCAAGTTCGAGTAGGTGTTGAGGCACTATGGGGGCTTCCTTTCCGTTGCTTGCCTCTGGCACAGAGTCGGTTCAGACTGGATTAAAAAAATAAAAGTTCGATTTCGTCGGTTTTCCGAAATTCCGTGTAAAATTTCTGTATTTTGCTATGGAAGGAAAAGGAGTGGTGATTCAGATTGTGCATGTTTTCCGTCAACATTTCCCTATGAATGCTTTGGATCTCCAACGGAGTGGAACCAGCGAAAGGGCCAGATTCTGTCGGGCAAAATCTGCCATTCTAACCACTGAGCCATCCGGGCTACTTTTTCAACAGGTGTTTGTTAGATGAGTGCAGCGGTCGTGGGGGTAGACAGCAAAGTATTTGCAAAAATCCGGCACCGAGCAGGGTTCGACCCCCTGATCACCCGAACGATGGTCTACACTTCTATCCGTTGAGCTACGCCTTCATGTGTAAACCGCTTGATCTACCCTCAAACCAACTATTTTGTCTATCTCGGATGCTTATGAATCTGATAAATACTGGTAGAAGAAGTAGTCCGGATGGCTCTGTGGGTCCCTATCGCTGGTTTCACTCCGTTGGAGATCCTAAGTTACGCAAGTGCCCGTAGAACTCACTTAAAGGCAGAGGCACACATCATTTTCATGACTGAGGTAACAGCAGATTCAGGATCTACTCGGCACGCTGATTCCAGCGGTATTCACAAATTGTCTCAAAATGATCTTTAAACCCGTTTTCCAGGACGGGGCCTGTAACAGTTTGCTGACCCGAATTGACGCGTGAAGCCGTTGATCTTATCGATCGTACACGCCAAGACTCGTTTGCCAACGTTGCAGCCGTGGCGGGCAGCCAGCACAGCTTGGAGCGATCCACCTCCGGGCTCCAAATTTTAGCCACTTCGACCCCTTCGGGAACGGGGCTTTCGTCGCTTTTGTGCCTGTTGGTGTACGATACTGGGATTGTCATGACGAGAAGGTCCAGGGTATGTTGCTATCTCCAACATATAAAATGAGGTGGTCTCCTGCCTTTAGGTCTCTATGGAACTCCAAAGGGAAGCCGGTCCTCACGGATGTCCCGACGGTATGTACGGGTAGGTATGTGAATGGGTAAAAAATTGATGCAACAAAAAGCTTACACGGCTTCTGCATGGCTTCTGTGAGCACGTCGCCCCTTAATTTCCATCTCACGGATGTTTTTTTTTTCCTGGAAATGAGAAAAAAAAGCAGAATTCTCAATATGCCATAACATCGAACTGTAACAAAACTATGAGTATTGCTCTACGCGTGATAGTAAAATTATTTTAGAACCTCTGCTGTTCCACCTGCTGTGCTGCGGTTGGACCGAGCCGCGTTTTCACTCACAACTCAGTAGATTCTTCTCTGCTTACGTATTATTCGAATACCAGCTCATCTTACATTGTAGCCTCACCAATCTTTCAAATATGATCACTGATATTCGTACTAATCTGTATTACTGGTATTGTACGCGTGACATTGGTCCGCTTCGAATTAAACATTAAACAACAAACTCTGGAATCACTAATTAATGTAGCAAACACTGCAGCAATATATTTATTTGTTACATGGTCAATACCTACTTTAGTAAACATCCAAAAAACTCGAATATGAGGTCATACTAGTAATTAAACCTCATTGGGCAGTATTCCATTATCCTATAAGGTTACACAAAGTAGGCTGGCTATCTCAGATGGAAACACATTATGTTACCTGTACATGATATTACCCATTTAAAATTCGTACAATACTATGAAGGCACTTTTCGATAATCAGGTGACAAGTGGTAAACTCAGCATGAAACATTCAACACATGAAGCATAAAACACAAATTACAGTATGTAATACGCTGTTGGGACATTATACGATATCGATTGAGAGAAAATCAATGATAGATTCAGATTAGGCAGTCTCGTCCTTGACTACGATTGGACGTCCACCGTTTCTGCTGGCGATTATGTTTCTTATAACGATGAAAATCGCCAGAATATGGCAGATGTTCACCACAATCATCGTGCAGCGATAGAGGTTCAGCGTGAAACATCGTCGCACATTTTCTCTGGAAAATATGGTTATAGAAGGAAGGATTTATGGATGAATTTGGATTATCCACCTGCACATTTATTTACCTACTTTCACACCATACAGCTACTTTTTTATCATTAATTTGTTGTGTCAAATAGTGCATACAGTGGGCATTGATGGCGGTGGCCTTTCCGCGCCTCGAAAAACACGCAGCGCGACCGCGCCGCTCACGATGTGATCGTCGCCGCAGTGGTGAACCTGGGTTTTCTTGATAGTTGCCCATCACATTAAAAGCTAACTAATAAGAAATTCAATTAACTATCAAGAAAACCCTATAGTTTGTTGTCCCGGAGAGGATTCCTGCTCGAGCGGCGCAGTCGCGCAGCGTGCTTTTCGAGGCCACGGAAAGGCCACCGCCATCGACGCCCATTGTACAAGCCTGCTCTGGCGGAGGAAGAAGAGTTTACAAACAGTAGAAATAGAAGCAAAAAAAAGTCACTCTGGATTGCCAGTGCTTTCTAGGATTCTGCGTTTTAGAGACGCAAATGACCAATCGAGAGCGCCTCATGCGCCTATCGCGATTGGTCAAAGCTGAGGCAGCGTACTAGGCGCTCGTTTGTGAGCGAAACCCTTATGCTCCACGACTACACCCGTTATCCTCACAAACCTCACTCAATAGATGAGGTACAGAGCTTCTACAACGGTGACCATTAATTAACCTGCAAGTGACTACGAAAAACTGGTTACACAACTAGGCACGGGAAAATCCATAAATCAGTCAGATCATTCCGATCATGAATGCTTTCAGTGTACAATAACAATTTATTACCATGGTCCTATCAGGTTGTCCAAGAAGTAGCGCTTTTCTTCAAATTTTCACCTCCATTGTGACATTCCTATCGTCGAAATATTCAGTCCGCTGACAACAGCTACGCGTACGCGCGCGCATATGCACGCGCGTGACTCGTCCCAAGGCCAATGTGTTGAAATTAGCAGAAATTATTCGGGAGATGTGTTTATGGGACGAAAAAAATCATGACCAGGAAAAATAATCCCAATTCTTGATCCAGACAACGGTAGCCTTTCGTGGTACACTTTTTTGATCCAGAAGATACTAGTCGTTACCAGTACAATAAGGACCGAATAAAAGCCAAACACTTTGATTCGTTCATTTTACTACCTAGAAACCGATTCGAATATTTGAATATTCGAATCGGGTATAACAACCCAGCATAGCGCTTTATGTCTCCTCTAGAGTTTCTTGCTATCTGCGCCCTTCCCATTCAACTTTTCGAGTCACTCGTAATCAGTCCTAGGTATACTTCCCAGTTCGTCTTCGTATTCTTGGAGAGAAAAACGTGGGGAATGGACCGGGACCATTTACTACGTCGCCAGGTTCCTTTTAGCCCGAGGCCAAGTGGTCTCAGAAAGTCTTCTGGTCATGCGGTTTAGCCATTACTTAGCAATTTTAGTAATAATGCATTTAGTTAATTTAACAACAGTGTATTGCATGCTCTACCAGTCAATTTGGCTCTTTTCTGCCTTTCCTAGTTAACCGCGTCAAATAATGGATCTACCAATCTACCAGTGTTGAGCACGTGCAATGCACGAAAATAAGTAAATAAAATGTCGTGCAGTGAACAATTAAAGTGATTTGGGCGTTGTTCTTTCCATAGCTTTCAAAGAGCAGCAGAAATCTGCCAGAAATAATGGTCAAAATGTTTTTTTTTATTTCAAGGGAAAATCTCATGTTTGAGCTGAGTTTTACACATTTTAATGGGCGCCTGAAAAACGGCCGTTATTTTTTGGACAACCCAATACAAGTTCTTACCCGCTTATAGTTACTCGATACTTACTCAACATATGTTGCTACAAAAAATTCAGGGAGATCTGTGTCCAGGAACTATGTACAGTGCGCTCCTCTTCCCCTTAATCCTAGAAGTACACATCTCTTGATTCATAGCAGGAAGGAAACTCACCGAACATCATGTTTCGGATTGAGCGGAAGGCACGGCCAGAAGAAACGAAGCTTCGTGAACTTCACCAAACCCCAGGTGAGAGCCACGAGTTTAATGCATGATCCGAAAAACACCGGCCCGGCTAGTGATAGTCGAGGCTCATTCGTGAACAGCACGTTCATCAGCAACGGCAGCGGCACCTGAAAACGTGCAACTCATTCACTGCTATTTACTAGTTGCACACTTGTTTTCGTGCATGACGAGGTTCTGACGCTGAGTCATGGCGGCGTTGTGGTGTCGGCTTACTAGCACTGTGGGGGAGTTGACGCGCGCGTAACTCAGCGATGTCCCTCAGCGGGTGTACTCCTCGAAAACACTATCGTCACCAGCCCGAGGCTTTCGCAATCAAACTTGTGTACGTGCTGTGGCTACGGTGAATGATGGAAGAATGCACAACACATGACTAAAGACAAGTTCAGGATGTCTCAATGCATGTACTGTGGATAGCAATCAGCTGCTGAAAAAGTGCTTCCATGAGGTTTGACTCGTTGAAAGCAAGCGTGCAGGTCATAAATCTTCGCGGAATGTTGGATTTGTGGAGATCTATCCCATCTGATGGACGGATTTTCATTGTTTATTGGACAGTGCTTTACTCTAAACACTCCAGAAAAAAAAAAACAATTTTAGCTCGTTGTACCCCAATTTTTCACACAATAATGAGTATTTGAGGGCAGCTGCAACCCGCACTGCTAAGAACAGCTCAACACGTCTCCAGGAAAAAATCCTGACGTTCAACAACTGCCACCGGAAATAATTGGATCAATGAGAGGTATGTGGAAGAAGTGCTATGTGGGATAAGAGTTCTGGGTAATTAGCTAATCAGTTGAAAGCAAGCGTGCAAGCCAAAGATAGTAACTTACATGGGCCAAAGTTCCTGGATTAAACTATTTGGAACATCCTTCTTTTATTCAGTTCCAAGTATTGAAAGCAGGAGCAGCATGACTCATTGAGATTACCCAGTGTAAACGTGCTAACAACTCACGAGTTTACTCTTTGTTAGTCCGGACTTGAGCAAGTTTACCCTAGATTATCTGAATTATGCATCCAGGCCCAGATTGAGTGTTTTATAACTGACGATCTCCTAAACCTGGATACATGATTGAGCTTACCCATGGTAAACGTGTTAACGCGCTCAAATTTATCCTTTACCCTGCACCCGCCAACATGTTTACCCAAACATAACGTCTGCACCCAGCTTCTACCCATGGGTAATTATAGCGATGGTTATGAAATTACCCATTCTTCTTGCGATGCAACCGGGCCCTAATTAACGTGGCTGTAACTTCCTTACCTAGATGTTGGGAATTTCTATCCTTCTTCATGATACAAAACTTGTAACGTACCATAGGTGGTAATAGTTTAGCTAGCACAAGTTTTGATCCACGCGGATTACACTCGCACTTATATTTGAACTCTTGTAGTTTTCCGAATCCCTATCCTACATAAAGCAGAGCCCGGATGCATAACTGGAAGGATAAGTAACCTCATACCCTTGGATATGATTACCCGTTAGCAGAAGCTGGGCATAGACAACATCACACATGAATGGGTGAACATGTTAAAGGGCAGGTCACTCATGATTGAGATTACCCACGGTAAACGTATTAACACCCCTAACTTTGCCAAACGTTAACACTGGCGTCAACACGTTTACCCCGGGTAATCTCGATGATGCGTGCTTGCCTTGGATGCGCCAACCTATTTACCATGGGTAACCTTAGTAATGCTTAATGCTTCCGGACCCAGACTTCTCTCCCTATCTTTGAATGGTTGCTATTAGCTGCATAATCTACAAATTTCCCAGGTTTCTCACTATTTTAGTAAAAGTAGAAAATTTGCAGGTCTACTTCTATAGATCGTAGCATGTATGCAGTGATTTTGCGGAAGTACATTGAAATGATTCGAACCCACACGCCAGGCAGAGGAAAAGAAAACTAAAGATTAAGATATTGGAGCAGTTTTAGACGTGTAGAAATAGCGTTGCAATGGTTCAAGCCAGTATAAATTTGTTTTCCTTTTGTTTTTTTTCTCAAAATAGTAATGCTTGGCAAATAATATGTAAGGAAAAGCCTGTAGTTCTAAATGTAAATGATGTAATTTTCGCAGAAGAAATAATTTTGCCAAACCCTATGGACATCTAGCTAGCTATAGGCAACGTGTAAAGTTTGAAAGATTATCACACTGGTGTGGAAAATCATGCAAATAGCGACAAATTGTCCACTTCGGCACGTTCATGTTTTGTACGAACGAAATAAAACTCGCATATGTCTCAATGATCTCTTGAGCGCCTTTTCTCTTTACAAAATTAAAAGAAACTTCGTTTGTATCGTACCAGAGCATGAGAAGAATAGATCTAATGTGTTGTGCACGAAATAAAGTCACTAAACATTTCTTTCATGGAATAGCACCCCTTTTATGGAAAAAATAGAAACTTTATGGAAAAATGTCAACCATTAGTGAGCCCATCAGCATCAAGGAACCTTGCAATGCCTTCAATTAAGATTATGCCCTATAAACTAGATGCACTGTACAGTTGTTAGCCAAGGTTTTCTTGATTTTGTTATAGCAACACCTCATAGCTTTGACTGATCTGTGATGTTCAAACTCTACCGATGCACTTCCGCAAAACAATCGGACACATGTCATTTGTCGTGCAATAAAAATAGACTCGCCAATTTTTCACCTTTATCAAAGGGAAAATTGGATTATCCAGTTACCATTATCCAGGATGTTCTTGTGGTGAAAAAAGATGGGAAGGAAACCAGGAAATCCAGGAAGTTGACAAATTCGAGCACAGTGCAGTGCAAAGTATCTTTGGAAGGACCACCCACTGTCTCCATGTAGGTCATTTGGGTGATGAACTCTCGATCGTGGGAAATGATCTACAGATGATGAATTTCGTATGTAGTAATGCCGATCCACGATTGACTACTTTATAGCCGAACTACTATACTACAAACTAGTACTAATATAGTACTAACTACTACATAGCTTGCGCTGCTTGATCACCCACAGCACTGATTTTTTTTGTTAAAACGCGGGGTAGTACTGCTGCTTCTACAAAGGTAGTTCTTCTATTGGGTTGGCCCAGAAGTCCTGCACCACATTTTCACTTCTTCGAAACAATCTTGACATTATTGCTTACGGATGGAGCCTGGCCTACCAATTTTTGTGGATGAGAATAGTAGAACATTGTATCACATACTATCGCCAAAGAATTTCAATCCAGGTCCAAGAAATTTTGGATCGAAAAGAATTTTGGTGCAAGACTTTCGGGCCAACCCAATAGCTGTGCCGATTCCGAACCCTGATGTAATAAGCCTATCCCATTTTTTCTCCTTCGGATATAGTTTGCATCTGTTTCCTGGATTTCAACAGGACATCCGTTCGTGAATAGCTGTACATCCTATCATATTTCTTCCAGAAAAAACGTGGCGCCCATGCGTTCGCGAGGCTACAAGCTATGTGTTCGATCTTAGTAAACAATATGCATGAAAGAAAATCGCCAGCTACTCCGTCTGAGTGTGTGATAAGTGGAGCCTGTGAACGACTGCGGGGCATCTGTCCCACAATCGCTCGCTCATCGCCCACATTCGCGAGCAGCCTGCACAGGAAATATTGCGGGTTGTGGATCATGAATCAGTTCATGGCAACAGGTCAGGATGACTCGTTCTTTGGATGTAAAAACCTAGCTACTCTGGAAGAAATTATGGATTAGTGGGGTCGATATGGTCACTCACATCTTTCCGGAAGGGCTCTAGCACTATCGGTAATTTTTCCAGAAAATTTCTTACCTCTTCCAACGCCAAAACCATGCTCTTTGCAAGTCTCGCAAAGAAGACGTTCTCCTCTTCGTGTTTCAGTGTCTGGCATACATCGACCATTTCAAAAATATACACAAATACGGATACTCCAGTAAAGAAGAAGTAACCATAGGCAGCTTGAATAGCTATTTGACTTTGGAAGTTGCCAAGAAATTCGGCGATCCTGGAAATTTTTGCTCAGTTATTCATTGACATAACACAATTCATACACCAACACTGTTCGGCTATGAGAAAATCCAGAAATTTCTCCTCTAATAGAGGCTAAAAATATTCCAGAATTAGCTCAAAACCATGGCTATTTTTTGCTCCAGTGGCATTCGAAGAGGGTAATTCTGCTAGCTGGTAGTATTGATTACTAGTAAAAGTATAAGTAATCCTCACAAGTATAAGTACTAACCTACTACATACGAGAAAATCCGCCATCAAATCTAGTGTAGAAGCAAATAACGTGACCACTGCCACTACCATAATCGGAGGTGCCCATTCTAAGCCGTTCCTGAAAAAAATGATCCAGATGAAGAGGTACGGATCCAGAGAAGGAAATATGGGAGGAGTAGGAGTATATAGAAGTATAAATATAGAAGTAGAAGTATAAATAAATAAAATAAATAAAAATGGAAAAGACAGTGGATGATTCTTTCGCTCCTCCTAATCTTTCTTTGGT
>JARK01001604.1:183288-246705 GCA_000688135.1 Ancylostoma ceylanicum
TTTTCCTGGTTTATATTTCTTTTCTTTCACATCACTATGTTTCAATGGAGGACCATGGATTTTTTTTCTGGATCAATCGCCTTCTTTCTCTCCTTTCACTATGCTCCGATCCTAGTCCTAGCTCATAGTCTTGACTAGTCATCCCGCTTTTTGCATTTACCTCAACGATTTTCTGGATTGGCCATTGTGTCCGAAAACTTTTCCGAGTTATGCCGGACAAGATCGTTCGTTCAACAATGTGCATTTGATGGATATTTTGCTGACCGACGTGAGCTCAACGCACAACTGTCGCAATCATCTCCACATATCAACAAACAATCGATAGCTACACGACGATGATGTCATGACATCAGATGAATGAGTCAGTGACGGATGACCCAATTTTTTGAGGAGAGCTTCCCTTCGAACGTTCCGGAACATAGGGTCTCTATAGGACGAGCATCTGGCCATTTAATGAAGAAAAAGAACAATGACGATGAAATTATGATCGAATGGTGCTTGAGGGGTTCTGGACGTCATCGGGATTCCGGATGTAGTCAAATTAAAGTTTGCCCGCAAAATTCGGGAAGAAATCACTTCTGGAATGTTGTCTACAGATCAAAATTGATATCATCTCGGTGCTTTTTGCTCTTACCCTTGTCCTAGATGGCCAAATTCATTTGCAGGCCGGAATTCACTAAGATTACCCATGGTAAGTGTATTTACACACCCAAACGGCAAAGGTAAACCTGGGAGCGTTAGCAACCTTACCCTGGGTAATCTCATTGTCCAGGCCTCTCTGTGAAATAGTTTTATCCACAGCACCGGCCTCTCCAAATACTACTGAGGCTATTAAAATTATCCAGGGTAAACGTGTAGGCACTACACAAATTCTCCCATCGTTAACACGGGTGCTAACACTTATATCCTTGGTAACTTCGATGAAGAATCCAGGCGCGAAATTCCTCCTCTGAAAGGGTATCAAAAAACCGGAACTCCTGCACGACATATCCTGGAAAACCGTATTTTTCTGCACCATTCCGTGCAGAAAGTGAAGTAGATGAATGGCTTGTCTTCCGCTTGACATATGGGATTCTTTACTTATTGATCGGGTATGTGTTTCAAAAACCAGGGAAGAATATTCTTGGTGGGCTGGGTGATTTCCTAGAGAATTTTTGGAATCATTAGTGCATCCTGAAATTTGAGCAATCCTCGGATTCTTGGGTAAAAAGGAAAGTGTGAAGGTGGAAGTGGTTAGGTCTATCTTGGCAGGATTTATGGCATTGGCTTTGGATTTCTACAGAAGAGTTACTTGTATAAGAGAGAATATGTCAAGGTCTCAAGAGATCTCGGATAAAAAGACAAAGAAATACAAGAAAAATTCCTACAAATACAACGACTTTTCACTTACGTTGGACCATCGTCTCGCCAGACAATACGCCGTCCCATACTGCTCACGGAAACAATCGATTATCGACCAATACTGTTAAGATATTGGTAACCAGCAGCGGAATGTTGTATTAATGGAATAGGCCAGCTGAACTGGGCAGGGCATCGCGAGGGCGGGGCCCCCCGCCGCCCGGCCGGCGCCCGAGGGTGGATCAGAGAGCAGCGCAGCTTTTTCGTTGTTCCTCATCCGTCAACAATGTGAAGACCACAAGAGAAATGACATGTATCAGTTAACCGCTAATCAGTAAAATAAGGTTATGTAGTTGTACTGGTAATACTGGTTCCGGAGAGGGTTGCAATGTTTCGACACTCTTCCTCCTGAAAATTTCTGGAATGTCATGTTTTTCAAGGATCATGAAGCGTTTTTGTACGAATGGGTCGGTCTTCCGGCATTTTTAGGACAACTGGCAAGCAAAGTAGCAAATGCCCTCTGGATTTAATCACCTCTCCACTAGGATTAGGCAGCGGATAGGCTAGAATCCAATAAAGTCTCGGCAAACATAGCTGCATCCTGAAAAATCTCCCCATTCCGAAGTAATGAGCCTTTTTTCGTCGTGGACTCCTATAGTTCTGCCCTTGTTACCACATTTTGCCACTTTTTTCTTGGAAACAATCCTTTCCTGTATAAAAAGGCCACTTTCCGGCAAACTTTTCAGTCCTAATAATCCTGAAAAAAAAAGCAGCGTGAACAGCACTTGTCATCCGAAAGCCAGAACACATGACAAAAACTGAACTTCTACACTGTGTGACAATTTGACACTTGTCGGCTGTGACAAATACGTTTTTAAGTGCTTGTCAAACACCTCAACGATGATGGCAATCACCACACGAAAAAACAACCCGAGGAAGACCATTTGTTCCACAAAGGGTGCGTTTTTGTGCGAGATTAGCAATAGGTCGAAAAACTGCAAAATCCAAGAAATGTCTTCCAGCAGTAAACAGCAGCTGTTGCATGTTCTGAATACAAGTACTATTCCAGTAATAGCAGCGGAGTCGACGGAAAGAGGTACATATGAAGTTTGTAAGAGTGTCGCGCCTTTACCGGTTTCATAGATGGGTTACCCTAGGGGCTGGCGTGGGTTAAAGTGGAATTGCATCTTGAATCAAACTTCTCAGAGCAGATCCTGTACAGTCTCAGTGGAATTGCGTGTTCAAACACAATCCATTGATATTTGCATAGCTTCCAGAAGATTAACTTGTAAGTAACCCTCAGCCGATAGTCCTGCAGTCGGAACAAACATTCTCACGCCTAGTCCAAAGTCAGAAACGCTCCAAGGGTAATCCTGCTTCCAGAAAAGATTTCAAGTTGTTTTGCGATCCACTGCAGTTTCGTACAGCACAGATATAGTGAACTCCAAAAGGTCGTGGACAAGGGGTGGGACCGCGACGCGGGCACTCTGCTTGTCTGCTGCACCTCACGACGTATCGGTCTTCCTCGGTGTCTTTGCCCGGCAGGCGCGCTGCCTTAGTGTAGCAGGCAACCAGAGTACCCGCGCCGCGGTTCTGCCCCTTGCCTACGAGTACCTCGATTTAAGCGCAAAGTATTATGCGTTTTTATGAACGGTCTTCTGGCCCAAATGGTTTTGGGTCAAAAAATGCTGAGAATTGAGTATTAATTTTGCTTGGAAAAGTAATTTTTGTTAGACATTACAATGATTATGGAGTAGCCATGTTTTCCCTAACGCCAATCCACAAAATTACAGTAGCTGCCAATTGTGGTTAAGGAATGTAACATCCCCATTGGAGAGGCCGATTTTACTTGTTAATGAAAGGGATGACACTACTGTCAAGTATCAATTCAGGAAAAATAAGAACTATTAGAGAGTTCTTAGAAAGCAAGAATACCTACTAAAGTTCACCTACCGGTTTCCGGACTAGAGCTACATAGGTAGACCGGAAATCTGTTCGGATCTGGTTCCTCCCTCCACAATGGATAAGGATTTGTTGATGAGGTTGTGCACATTGTCATTTATGTACGTAAGCAATGCTGTGCGCTAGACTTTCGCCTCAATTGACTCGATTCGACATTCGAATTGTCAATGTTTGAATGGATCGAATTTTGAGTCAGTGCTGATATCAAACATTGACATAGCTCGACAAGATTTAAATTTTCATGTTGAAAAAAAAAAGATTAGTAGGAGAAAAAAACGCGAACATTCGAACTATTCGATTGACTCGATTTCGACATTTCGATGTCGAGTCAAACGTCTACTGTGCGCCTGTTCATTTTTATACTTTTTGTTTCGTTTAGTTTTTTTTTGTTTTCAGGAAGTCTCGTCGTGGACTTATCCTTTACTAAGCCACCGCAAACCAAAAAACAATTTTTGATATAAAAACTGCCCTCGTCACAAGTAGTCTGGAGATAAACTTATAAAAATTGCCTTGACTTGATTACAAGTTATTTTGCAGTAAGATACCGACAAATGAAAATCAGAGAATTATTTTTCAAAAGCAGGTTCTTTTAAGATGCCGGCAGCTGCATCAGTATTACGACATATCAAAACAAGTGTCTGTCTGGATTTCATGACATTGAATCCTATAAATCCGGTAACAACAACGCTATTCTTATCAAATGCTGTGTATTGATAGTAGGTATATCCATGTTTGCTTAAGTTATTTTTTCACGGATTACTCACTTACTCTGAGTTATTGTTACATGAATTATTGTGACGTCTATGCTAATCCTCATTCGTAACTGTCACATAATTCGTGTGCAAAGTCTCCATATCCACAAGTTTTAGCGAAAACTTCCTTCATTCCGAGAAGATTTTGCAGCATCAATTTCCTGGATGTGTCATGGAGTGATAAAACTGCGAAAAACTGTAATTTCAGCCTGAGTTTCAACTCAAATCTCTGACGTGAATACTCATAATGATCGGAAGTTTAATTTCCGCAAATAAGTAACTGCATAGTAAACAGTAAAAGTAGACAGTAATTGAAGGAAAACAGTGAGACATGTATCCTTTGAAGCAGTGTGAATCGTCCGAAATCCAGGAGATTTTCTGGCAGCTCCCTGGTTTAGATCCTCGTACCATCAAATCTGCCTGCCCTCATCTTATAGTATCCCTGATTAATAGTAATACCTGTTAATGCTTCAACTAGTATGCTTAATTTAGCTCCGCCCCCAGGGGACCAATCTCTGTGAATCAACTATAAACCGCTCATAAATCATCTCATTGCTCTCTCGTCTGCCCTCATTTAGCTTTACATTCACTTATTCCACAAATTTCCAGGATGCTACTGCCATTATATCACATCCGCATAACCTCTGTTCTCGTCGCTATATCCATTACCTTCAATTCCGGCCTTATTTACATTATCCTGAATTTTACTGGACGTGAAGTTGGTAACTACAAGTACATCATGCTAAGTTTTGCTCTGTTCAATGTGTTTTATTCACTTGTGCACATTTCACTATTACCGGTAAGTCGGCTCAGTAAAAATACCTTTCCATTCCCAACTACTTGTAAATATCCAGGCAATCCATATCCACGAACGCTCATTCCTGGTGTTCGTTACTCGATTTGACTGGTTACCACTTAATATAGGTCGAATATTGACTGGATTTTACTGCTCAATGTTTGCACAATCCTTATTTTTCTTGGCTGTGCATTTTGCTTATAGGTATTTGCATATTGCAAGGTGGGTGTGGTTTTACTTTACAATTTGTCTACGAGTACTGTAATCTGTTACTTGCTTGGCTATGAACATATGTAAATGTGAGTTTGAGGGAAACCGTTAACCTCGCCATTAAGTTTGTCAGCAAATCGATCAATACCTATTAATGTAGCATCCCCAGAGTGATTAGATCTAATATTGCAGCTTTTTTGAGGAAACTTGCATAATCTATCATACCTCTTAGTAATTTGTTGACCCGACAAATTTATTCGATGCATTCGATATTCGAATATTCGATTTCAGGCAATTTGAAAATTGGAAATTTCAGAAAGAAAAGAGCTTAGAGCTTTGCGTTGTATACTATTGAGTGTTAATACATGAAAGTAATAGTATTTGGATATAAGTAGTTTGTTGACCGATAAATGTACTAGATACATTCACTATTCGAATATTCGATTTCAAATAAGTCGAAGATCGGAAAGTTTAGAAAAAAAATGAGGACTTCGAGTTTTTTTTGTTGCATACTTCATGTTAATATTTCAATTTTTGGACAGATATCTGGGATATTTTTCGAATCAATCGAATTCATTCGATTTTTCTTCGACCAATTCATTATTATTCAAAGTAACCTATGATCTTCGACGTGGATAAATGCGCTCTTATTAGATTTTCTCCAGATGAGGTCATTCTCAGGTTATCTCAGAGATCTCCAGAAGGTTGTTTCCAAGCATAATGTCCAGGAGCAACGTAAACTCTGCTTAGTAATGCAGGTGAAATACAGCCATAGGGAAGCAGTGCTGGGCAATCTGTTATCCATGAAACGACCTCTTTTTGTATTTGTGGACCCGTCTGCGCTTAGTCATCATCGGCACACATGTACGACATTAAAACGGATGACCAGATTGTGGGATAAGTAGCAATGGAAGAAAAGTTGAGAAGTGGGCGATGACTAGTCAGGTGGACAGGATCCTTTAATCCTGAAAAATTGTGGAGTCATCAATAACGCACAGAGTAGCACACTTGAATGTGGAAATGATATAGGCTTCTCAGCAGTTATGCATGCCTGCGCCTCTCAAATAACACTAAGTTGTCAGGCGAATAGTCCAGGATGTCCTATAATTTCTGAAATGTGAACGTTCCAACTGGTTACAGTTACAGTGCATCAGCTAAGGATCGAGATCAGCTGTAGCAAATGCTGTCTAGCCTGTTAGGAGGGAGCTGTTTGCCCACATCGACCACAATACCGCCATAACACAACCATTTCCTGGAGAAAATGCGTCACAGAAGTACCGTAGCAGCCGCATGGGAGAACTGAAGCAAAACATCAGAAGGGCCGACACAGCACATGAATAAATCTGCTCATAAATTTTTTGGGAAATGTTAAAAAATAGATTTATTGGACTAAATTTCCCAGTGAACAACCAAAAAAATATCCAAGCTCTTATGTGTCTCACCTCAGCTTTTTTGCCACAATTTTTAGTGGATTAGAATCTTCAGGAGACGGCAATTCCAACGATATATATGACTTGCCATAAAATTGTACTAAAACACCTTTTTGGACCACTTCCTTCGTGGAGACCTCGCGGCGCTCAATGAGACATCTGCCACATAAAGACGCTATGCGCCTAATCGATCGATACCGCTAGCTGCAAAGCCTTGTGGTGGGCGACTCTATGGTCGTCCCGAATTCTCCACAAAAGAATCGGCCTAATTACGGGTTTCTGGGAAAATTTGTGGGCATCATGTATACCGTTGAGAACAGTGTCTTCTATAGATTCTCCCTCGATGAAAATCCCGAAAACGATTCTGAGCTAGGACAGTGCCTTTCTGTACGTCGTATTATGTACATTTATTTATTCTAAGACTCATTGCACTTATTTTCCAGACCCGGCCTCCTCGATAGAATCCGATGTGTGTGGTGCCTGCCGCTGCTAATTCTACTTTACTTACTAGTAGCACTTCACTATGGCTTAACTTGTTTGTATAATTTTGGACCATCAGAAAGCAAGGACGCCCTTTTCGACGCAGAAATTCTGCACGATTACGGCGTTAGCATACGAGACGTTCCGTACATTGCTGCACTAGCAAGGGTAAGCCCTTTCATAATAAATATCCTATCCAGAATATCCATTGAAATCCATGGATTTTTCCAGAATAATGTCTCCTCACACCTTGTTCTACAAGTCGCTGATGTTGTTGGATTATTTAATGTTGCTGCAGTAATAAACGTAACATTTGGTGTAATAATATTTTGTGGGATAAGTAAGTATTCATAAGATCGTACATTTAGAATTACTCAAGTACAGTTTACCAGTTTTTTAGAAACCTTCACAGCCATAAATAGAATACAAATGCGACAGCGAATGAAGCACATTCATAAGCAGCTGTTAAACGCACTTCTGCTGCAGGTAGGCATTTTCCCGCCATTGGCTTGGTTTCAAAAATGATCGATTTGCAGATTTTGATCATTCTGATCTACCCTCACTTCATTCTAACCAGTTGATTTTGTCATTTTTCCTTGTTTTTTTTTTGTTCCTTGCTATGGCCTTTGGAAATCCTGTAATTTCAGACTCTTCTGCCTGTTTTATTTGTATTTATACCTGCGATGGCCGTAATAACATTCTCAGTCCTGGAGATTCGAATAGGTACAGTGAACTCCACACGGCCGCAGAAATGGGCGCGACCGTGGCGCGGCGGGGCAGAGACGCAGGGGCTCTACATGCTGGCTTTGGTTGTCTGCTTCTGCCAGCGGCAGAGAGCTCGAGTACCACGCCGCACCCCCCTGTGTCTCTGCCCACGAACGCCGCGCTGCGTTCCCGCCCCTTGCCCACGGCCGTTTGGAGTTCACTATATTTTCAATTGTACAACAGCTGTTTACTAAGTAAATAAGTCCCTAACACGGTAATTAAGGCTGTCACGCGAACATTGTGTCTATAATGCTGGCGGTTTGTCCAGCGCTTGATCCTTTTATACTGGTTTACTACGTTCGGAGTTACAGAAATCAAGTTCTCAAGTAAGTCCACCATGAGCAATGGTGAAAGCCAGCAAAACACGGTGTTTCATTTCTTCCTGGTGATATGCCTATATTCAGATATATAGATGGCGTAGTGTCCGTATTCTATTGGCCAAGAATTCCACGAATATCTAGGATTTACTTCATATCGACAGTGAGAATCATATCGAAGCCTAAGATAACATCCATCTGATGGAGTTCTGTGCTGATTTTTCTTAGTCCGGAGATTTTTTTCCAATTTGTCTGTATGTATGGGAGAGATTTGTATGAGCTCATAGGTCGTTCCTGATTTTTCTAGGATTCATCGTTGCTATTTTCACATGTTTTTAAGCCAGTTACTCTATTTCTTATTAGTACATAAGTACTTACTAGCCGTTGATTCTCTGATCTACAAGTTCTTAAAATTTTGGTAATTTTGTACTTGTTTGCTAGATTTATAATAATTCACTATTGAATTCTTTTAAATTTGATGACCTTTTTTGTCAAAAAGTAGCCCTATGAGTAATACTTACCTATATATTTACCTGGAGAAAATTTGAGTGATCTCATATTAGTTAGTTTTCTTATTTGTCAACATAAATCGTGATGAACAGCCGTAGAAATGGCCCAGATTCGCCACTGCGGTGACGATTTGACGATTCCATCATGAGCGGCGCGCTCGCGTCGCGTGCTTTTCGAGGCCGCGGAAAGGCCATCGCCATCGACGCCCACTCTACATGGTATTACCAGTAGTGGAGGAGAGAGGTGGGGGTTGGGGATGGGGTTGGAAGGGTGGAGTACTAGAGGCATTTGTGCTATCTTACAAGCCCTTTGTAAAATTGTTATATCGTGGCTAGCAAGGGATATTCATACGGTTCCTTGGTGACGTAATAGTAGCTGGTTGCTCCTTTGTCATGGCTTGAAGGGCTAGGAAGCTAAAGACTGTTGACAGAAAAATAGCATTTTCTATTCTTCTATGCTGACGTAGCTCTGGAGCAGAAATAAAAGGACGAATCACAGCGACGATTGGCCACGCCCCCAAGAGTAGCGGCTATTGGTCAGCGGCTAAGAAAGTCTATTTGACAAATAGGCAAAAAAATAAGTTTGACTTAAATTGTTTTACTGCATTCTGCGACGAAAAAAAGATTCATTACAGCGGACATTGATCGCTAGCGCGCTTCTTCCTATCCAGGACAGCTTGCCGGATCTCTTCCTTGGAGAGTCGGGCCGGCACCGGCTTGCGACGGTAGCTGTTGCGTCCTTTTCTCTCCACAAGTGCTAAAATTTGTATTTTTCCTATAATTTGTATTTTTCCTCATCCTGGCGGGGATCAAAACATACATCCGAGGTCAGCACAGAGCGTTTCTGAGTGGTGCATTTTTCGGGCGCTGCATAGCCATCCTCTCTTGCACTTTTCATCGCAATTGCCTATGCCGTCGTACTTTGAACGTCGATAGTAATTCCTGGAAAAGTAAGTCAGTTGTTTTCATGGATAAAATCCTGGTAATTTAGGAAAAGACGGCCAAAACTGTGCTGGATGTTCTGGAAACAACACATTTTACTAGTTGAACTCACTCCCTGTACTTCTCAAAAAGAACGTCATCCGTCCGCATTCTCTCTATCATATTGCTCCATTCTGAAGGTGCTTGGGATTTCAGGCCTGAATATAAATCCCATTATCCAGAAAAATGAATGGACAACATCTCAAATCCACCATATTCCTGGTTCACACTGGCGTAGAGCTGCTTCCATTGTGGATTTTTAGAATTTGCATTAGCTTCAGTAATATTGAAATACCACTCTTCAAAGTCGATAACTTGCTATAATTGTCAATATATGGGAATTTTCTGGAACAAAAACAGCAATATTTATACTAGTAACTCACATAACTTGATCCTGAATAAGCCCCGTCGAGTTTATACACACGGTAAGCTGGAAAGTATTCAGAGTAAGTAGTGAGAGATGGAGCGGAGTACACGACACTAGTAGGGCGTGTGGAAGCAGATTCTGGATCCTCGTAGGTCACGTAGAATTCTTCCGAGTGGGTATGGCCAAAGAACTGGCCTGCGATAGTGTTTTGGAACCTGGAAGAAGCTAACGCGAAGGTGGAGAGTGTCGAGGGGGCGGGACTTAAGTGAGCTTGCTATTGGCTGACAATATTAGCCAATAGCGTTGCCGCGCAAGAAATATTCCACCTTTTGTTCACAAGTTATTGTTTCCTTACCTGTTCACTACTTTATAGTAGTTCAACGCCCAACCTTCCAGAGCCTCACTGTCTCCACCAGGAATATGCGCTAATATGTGTACCTGGAAATGTTGGAAGGAAACATCCCAGAATTGAACTGTCTCCCTTACAAAACAGTGAAATTTATGGATTAAAAATATCCATGAAACTGACGAGGTCTCCAGCAGCCTCAGCATCCTTTAACTGCTTGATGAGCCACGTCAAAGTACCGTCTGGATCTGTTTGGTTGACGTATAGGAAGCTGAAAATTCACTCTGTTATGCTTGCCTGACGATTTACATTGTAACATACTTGTAAGTGTATTACTTACAAGTTAACAGCATCTCCTCCTAATGCGTTATTCACAGAAATTAGTCGCAATCCCGGATAAATTTTCTTCATATAACAGCCCATGCTGAAAAGAAGAGGGTGAAAAGGGGTGAGTGTCATCGTGGGGGAAAAGGGGCGTGGCCAGGCGACTCTGGTTGGCGGCGCTAAACACAAATACACCATCTACTACGGGATTGACGCCGTTCGAGTTCAAGGATAGGCGTGACGGGCGGCCAGAATGGACCAATCAGAGTCGCCTGGCCACGCCTCTCTTCCCCTCACGATGGTACAGACCTAGTGAAGAGTTACAGTAATCCTGAAACTCGTCTACTTACTATTTCACTGTCTTGATCTGATCCTGAGGCACCCATCCTGTCCACGCGTCAGCCATGGCATCGTAGAGCCAGTCCATGTGGAACTTTTTCGGGGTGAAGTGGGGTGCGAAGCTGAAGAAGGTATGGTTACGGATGGTTTCTTCCAATCAGGAAGAGCGCAGAGAAGCAGAATAGCTCCAGGACTCTGCGTCTCTATCCTGCAATTCTACCTTTGCACAACAAAACCCAACTCACTTATCAATGGGTACACCTTCGTGATTGCCAACAGCGAAATATGTAGGAATATTTGGGAAATATCTGCAAATAGCATTAATAAAGAAAATAAAAATACCAATTGAAGCCCATTATAAGTGCCCATAAGGTCTGGATATATCATTGAAAGAATTGGTAATTTTATGCCAAAAACAGGATCAGCTTACGATCTTATAGTATCCGAGATATTTTTGACCATTGCCACATGCGATTCCCGAGAATAATCCCAGTCAGCGTGAGAAGTAAGATCCCCTGATACCATGACATAGTCCAGCTGAAAGAATACATTCTGTTGAATCCAGTAAATCTGGATAAACTTATCAAATGCTTACATCTTTATGATTTTTCTGGATAAATTCGAGCATATTTGTCAGTAACCAATAGGGTGCATCGCAGTCCCCAACCATACCCCATTGGCCAGCGGGTTGTTGCACATCCGCTGCTATGGATATCTCCTGAAACACAGGATTCCTGGAATAATTGGCAAAACTTCACAGTTCGTTCCGAGCTTACATTTGGGCTTTGCTGAGGTCTACAGCACTGCGGTTCAGAGCATTTTGCTTCTAATCCTGGCGTGTACAGCATATCCAGATGAATGTCGGTCAGATGTAGAGCCTTGAGCATTGGTTTTCCACTCTGGAAAAAATTGAGAAATTGCTGCACAATATGCATTACTAGTAATGAGCATCCTTACTGGAACAGGCTTTTTATCCACAGGTGCTGGCTGTCCACCAGGAATGGGAACACTCCATGTCGAATTGAATGGGTCGAGGAATTTGCCACAGTCTGGAAAATATCCATAACACACAGACTTAAAACAAAAATATCATTACCATGGAGCACATACCATCAAGGAGTAGGCCACAGATTTGATGTGGTTCAACAATAATTTGTCCAAGAACATACATAAACTCGTCCTGAAATATTGTTAAGTAGATCAAAATATGTAAATCGACATGGAATTTGGTAGCATTTCAGAAATCCGAAAATTGTTCCTGAAAGTGTCTACTTCGAAACCGAAACCGAGGAACTCTCTTGGGGACCATAAGATCTTCCAGCAGCTGGGCTTCATGGACACTGTGGAGCCATGTGAACACTTTTCATGCAGAAGGGAACTTCTGTATCAGAAAAAAGGATGTTTGCTCACAGAAAAGTCTCCAACGATTCCTTTGCAGACAAAATGGTCCTCGATTTTGAACGTCTGACAGACGAAAAGGGCAAGATCGCCTGAAATGACAACATTTTGACAAAATAAGAAAACTAACTGACTATCAAGAAAACCCCATAATTTGATGTCCCGCAGAGGATTCCTGCTCGAGCGGTGCGGTCGCGCTGCGTGCTTTTCGACGCCACATACGGGTCACCGCCATCGACGCCCACTGTATGTAGTTTATCGTTTATTCTCCTAATTCGTTTTTCTTACTATGACGCAAGATATGTGCAAGGATTTACTCCAAACTTCTGTATCATTGCACACCATATGGCTATAATATGTATGAATCATTAAGATTGGAAAAAAGATATAATATTATCAGAGTTGCTGGAATATTTCAACTACGGTTCAGAAGCTTCTATTTGGGAACATATAAACGGAACTTACAAAAGTCCTTATCCTCAAATTGCACTTTATGGACACCAGAAAAAGAAAATCCATAGTTCCGTTTGCAAAACAGTGCACTCCTTATCGTGCTTGTAAAAATGTACTTCCAGACAACTTTCAAAGTTCCAGATAAGTGTTCAACTCATCCCGGAACAAAGGCTTCTTGTAGCATTACAATTTTTTTGCTCAATCATAAAATGCTTGCAGGCAGCGCCCTTATCAGCGATGGTGATTTATGGATTGTAGGGTCGTCTGGAAAGTGGTCTCCACTGTTCCTGGTATGCATTTCGTATAGCTTTAATTTTGTGGGAATTCTTACCCACACATTCCTCAGTCGTTTTCTTGCCCCATGCATCGTGCAGAAGATCAACAGCAAACTTGCATTCCTGGCAGGTGTCCGAGAAGGCTGAATTATAATGGTGAAGTATTGGATGGAGTACCCAGAATCTGGGGAGGCTTGCAGGACGTTTTCTTGTGACTTATGCCACATAAGGTTTTGAAGGTAAAAAGAACATTTTTTTATTTTGCAGAGAAGTGGAGAGGAGGAAGGAAAAGTAGCGAAAAAATTTACCTGGCTCAGTGCCAAAAACGAGCAGTACCAGCAGCAACGCACAGAAGCGCATCGCTACGCACAAAGTGTAGTTGACGAACTCCTATCAGTGCGTGACTCTTGGTCTTATTTTCAGATAAAACGACACCCGATGAACGCTGAGGAACAACACGACCTACTAGGTACCGTGGTTGAGTAGTAAGTAAGTTTGGTAGCAAGTAAAAAATAATAGGATTTACATGCACTCTTCTGGAAGCTTCCACGAAAGGAGATCATGATTAATTCCTCTTCATCAATCATCATCCATGTTACACAACATTGTCGGGAGTGTTCAACCTATTTTTTCATCTCATTCTGTGCTTTTTGTTGTTTTTTTTTTGGTTTTATGTGAGGGGGAGTAAGACCTTCTCTATTCTTTCACGCCCATCCGTATAGGAATGACCATGGAACAAACTGCAATGTTCGTATTGTTTTTATTGAGGAGCACATTCAGCTCCTATATTTTTTTTCACAATTTCCATTGTCTGTGGAACTATCGGCTCAGTAAAATTTAAAAGACTCCATGTTGTCAGTATTTTTATTATGCTATGAATGGCTTAGTGAAGATATTCAGACCTTTATGCCAAAATAGTACATAAGCAGTAGAAGTAGTATATGTCTACCCGCTCCAGGAAGAAAGAACAAAAAACCCTGATAGCACAGAATACATGCATAGAATGATTACTAGTGATCTAATGCTTTGATTCCTGTTGGTTTCCGTTGCAGAACTTAGTCCCACGGCTATCTGGAATTACTATAGCAGCTACTTTCGTCACATTCCTTGTAATTAATCGTTTCAGCTCCGCGTGAATCCTCCTGGAAATGTATGGATCTATATTCTGAGAAATCCAGAATTCGTCGTGGAAAGAGTGGTCAAAGCACACGTTTTTCGAGGGTAGGAAACACTAACCCATTGAATATCAGATAAGGTGCAACAAGTACATCAAAAAACAACAAGTTAGACGTTTCGGCGATCATGATATCCCAGGTTACGAAGCCGGACGAGTTCACGAGCTCCCAGTAGATGAAGAAGAGCATTTCCAAGAATGCCATGCAAAACACCTCAAAAAACGAAGTTGTCTCAGAATTTCTTCCTAAAGATATACCTATAAACTCTGCAGAAGTAACCCGAACCTGCAATGTCATCCTGACTTCCTCATTACGATGGAAAGAAAGAATTTTCCTGCGAAACAGCACAAAAATAAGCAAAGTGTAGACCAAGAAGTTCAGAACACCCACAGAATAGTTCGATATGCGGTTTATCCTGTAAGAAATCGAGATGTTTCCTGCGACAACTGTCACTATTGTTCAGGAACGTACATTATGAAGAGGTGCTCATAATCGCCCTCCACTGTAGTCCAACTCAGCGTCTCCTCGTACCAGTATGCACCCATTAAACTTGTGTTGAAAAAGGATACACAGGCAACAAAAAACAGAATAATAGCAGCTAGAATACTCTGGAATGAATTGGATTTTCTGATGAGTTGATCCGCAAATGGTAAGGAATGATAAAAATTCAGGTAAGTTTACAATTCCGTGATCATTTCAAGGGTTAGGATGACCTGAACATGTAGCCTATACTATTTCGAATCCCCGTGGGGAATCCAGAACTTTTTCGCCCATTCATGTTTGACATCCAGGATCTTTTCGCTTGTCCAAATTTAACTATTCCATGTGGTATTTTAGTAGAGCAAAATATCTCCATAAGCAACTCTGAGGAGTCCTCTCAAGTGGAGAAGTACGAGGTATGTATAAAATAAAGAAAGGTTCCTGTGTTCCCAAAAAAAGATGACCTCAACAGGTATCCTGCACCGTGTCAATCTGAATGTGAAATCCAGAATCTTCCAGTTGTCCATTTTTAGCAATTCCCTATGCTATCCAGCTGAGCGAAAATATCTCCATCAGTAATCCTAAGAGGCTTTACCAATTATGGAAGTCTCAGATCCAAGGTTTAGCACAAGCTTCCGGGTTCCCAGGAAGGAAAAGAAGAATATTAGGCAATCGCGTTTCCAAAAAGAAACTTTCCGGAAAAAAGCGGCTCGAGAAGTTCTTTTGAGATAGATGGATTAGATACATTTCAAAAGTCCTCGGGAAATTACTCTTTCTTTTTTTCCTACTATTTCCTTCCAGAAAGATACAAGTGGTCGCGAATGCGCGCAAGCATTCTATAATTGTACGCTGCATGATACGGGCTCCTGAGATTTTCCGGATTTCGCTTTACGTTCTTCGCTGGGTGTGAATCATCGTGTGGGAGAAAGGGGCGTATCCAGGCGACTTTGACTGGCGCATTTTAGTCGCCCGTCACGCCCACCTGTTTGAGCTCGAACGGCGTCAACCCCGTAATACATTGCCTATTTGTGCTTGGCGTCGTACAAGTTCAAAGAGGTGGGCGTGACGGGCGGCCGTGAAGCGCCAATCAGAGTCGCCTGGTTACGCTCCTTTTTCCCCCACGATGATACAGGCCCTTCCTCGCTCCATGTTCATTTCAGCACTTCACTTCCGTTTTCGGATCTACCAAACGGAAAAATTGCCAGATATTTAAGGAGCCATGCATTTTCCTAGCCTCTACTAATTTCATGAGTTTAAACTGACCTTAGAGACATATCCTACCAGAAAAGTGCTGGCACTGATGGGAAAAGTAGTATAAGCTAGTCGATGCAGTGCTATTGCTACATTTAACACAACAACTGTGAAATAAGGCGCACATACAAGTGATCCGAGAGCCTGAAAAAACAAATCCTTTGTTTTGAACTCTAAAATAGCTAGCAGTATAAAACTTACAACAGATAGTGCTCGTGTGTAGCCCCAATTCAAGAAGAACATCTCCGCTATGCTTGCAGTTAATTGGGCTATGAAGCGTATACACGAAACAGCGGAGAGAAGAAGTAGAAGGGTAAATGAGAAGTTTGACCTCCATCCACACAACTTCCTGGCTCCCTAAACAGTCGTCTGGTTTGGTCTGGCTAAAATTGACCATGGTGACCTCAGGATGGAACTTTTCCAACTAACTGCACAATTTCCACAACCACGATATCCACAACTTTTTTGTTTAAAAATTATAAAAACTTAAAAGTGCCCTGGGATTTCTTGCTCCGCAGAATCCAGGATACAAAGAATCAGACCGACCACATGAGCCTTATTACAGGGAAAATTGGGGTGTCCCTATTCTTTTGACACGCAATATACAGTGAACTCCAAAATGCTCTAGAAAAGGTGCGGGACCGTGGCGCGGCGTTCTTGTGCAGAGACACAGGGGCTCCGCATGTTGACTCTGGTTGTCTGCTGCGGTAGACACTCAAGTTCTCTGCAGCTGATAGAAGCAGACAACCAGAGCCAGCATGCGGTGCCCCTGTGTCTCTGCCCAAGAACGCCGCGCCGCTGTCCCACCGCTTGTCTACGGCCGTTTAGAGTTCACTGTAATCCTAACGAATTTTCATCTCTGCCCTCTAAAAAACCGCGGAATACTGGTATATTCATAACTTAAAAATATTGCTGTTTTATGTCATATGTTATTCATGTTTAAGATGTTATATTTATTTTATGTTATTTATGTTAGAGACACGGGATGTTAAGATTTGTTTATCCATCATTGCTTTAGTAAACCTTAAAAATCCACGGAGTACTGGTATATTCACTACTTTTCCTGATGCCAAGACGGCCTAGAAGCCCCTGAAGCTCTTCCATGGAGAGGACTGCACCAATGCCCAATCCAGAGTGAAATACCGTGAAGAAATCTTACCAGTATAAAAGTCAAATGGAGTAGAAGGGAAAGCGTTGATACGACGGTGTACCACACTACGACGTATGTCCTCTCAGTGCTTGTAAACACTGCACTAAACGATGGTGGAAATGTACTGGAAGAGTAGTTTCCGCCGCTATAGTCACTTTTGTTGGTGGGCATCCTGAATTTCTCGGGATTATTTCATGAAATAGGCGAAGTATAGCGACGGAGAAAGAGCTGGCGGAAACTTGCACAGAAAAAATACTTCACGTTTTCCTATGTATGGAAAAAAATGGAACCAATGGCAGGAAATCGGGAAAATGCAGGAATTCTACAAATTTCCACAAGATGCTGCGACCAGAAAATACGGAGGAGGCTGAAAAATCTTGGGAATTGTCAGCTGATGCTCTCTGGAAAACGTTCGGGAAGAGATATTATATTATTATTTGTTGGTGTTGGAAAAGGTGCAAAAACACAGTCCACAGAAACTTGGGTAACCAGGTCCTTGAAATTAATATTGTCTTCCAAACTGAACGATAGGAAAGCTTCGTAAAAAGAGAAAAGCGCTCTTCAATGGCTATAAAGGCTTGCCGATCATCACCAAAGAAGGAATACAAACAAATTATCGAAGGTGGGGACCTGTATGATGACGTTGTATACCAAAGAAATTTCAGAATACATGCCACCAACATCAACTCTGAGCAGAATGAACTTTCCGGAACACCACCTGCTTTATAAGTGATTTTTTGTAGTTTCAAGAGCAGATAAAGTGCTACGACTTTGCGGATGCACTAATCCTTGCATTCAACAAGTCCAACAGCTACATACCTGGTACGATTTGAAATGCTCCAGACGCTTCGGCTACAAATACAAAATGTACAACAGCTGTACGGTTCTTGTTACAGCTTCCAAACTTTCCTATGAAGTATACTATCAGCTATAGCAGACGAGATCTTTGGGGAAAGTGATGTGTGATGATCGGAATTTTGTACAGCAAGCAGCTACAAGTAATGTTTTGAGTTGGGAAATGTATCAGTTCTTGTTCGGGAAACATGTTCACTCTGAATTGAGGAGTGTGTAGTTCACAAACTTTCGGAGGAGCTTCCATAAGTTCCATAACTGGTGAGCCAAGTACGACTATTTTATTTTCATACAAATCTTTTCGTGCAGCAAAAGAATATCAATCCAAAAAATGCCCTTCCCTTGGCTTCTCATGTGGTAATTCAAAAATAAACAAAAATAAATTGTTCATTTATTTCTTCATTTATTATTGCCTTTGATGTGCGCTGCAAGATTTATGAAATGTAACGAACAAGCTGACTAAGAAAAATCCAACGATGATATGACTTAGGAAACAAAAACAAGAAAAATCCGAGAAAAAAAAAACTGAGTGAAAAAAATAGATAAAAGATAAAGTAAAAAAACGGAATTCCCCAGCATAGGTCATCCCTAGATGTTGAGGATTCAGATGTATTTGAGCTTATACTCAGCCTGAAACTCTCTGGCGAGGGATACGCTTGCCTGTCCTACTCCCCGGCAAAGGAAGAAATGCAGAGACCCAATAAAGGTAAGAGAAGAAGTAGCAAGATAAAGAATAGCTGTAACATTCTAAACTTGAAAAATAACAAGAAAAAAGGAAGAAATTTCATCTACAGAATAGCGCGAACTGATGTAGTAGCATTCGACGACCACCCAGGATCAAGGGATCCCAAATCGAATGAAGGCAGTTATCATAGAGAGGCACATAGACCGTCTTCATATTCTTAACTTCAGTAAACAGTAAGTAATGTCAAACTACCTATTCCAGTTTTTGCACGAAAAACAACATAAAATCAGTAAGAAAACAGAACATAGCCCAGCAGCAGCTACGGCTTAGTAGGTAACTATAACATCCTTCTTCCTTGTGCACGTTGAATGCACCAATAAGTCAATAAATCAATGAAAGATGGATATACAAGAAGATTCCTGGCGGTAGCGTAGCGCTGGAGGGCGCGGGACTACACAGGCAAGGCATGTTCGATTACATGAAAAATTGAAAAAGGTTATATGCAGAGTGTATTTCATGGAATGAAGCCTCAATACCATTTATAATAGTTACTTGTAAGTTACTATGCGGAAGCTGAGAACCATAGTAACGAGCAATGAGATAGATGTAGTAAGAATCGGTGTGGGAGACTTGACTTTAAAATTAATTAGATTCCACCAGCTCTTCCACGAATCTGAGTGCAGAATCGAAATGGTCAGGAGCACTCGTTGCCAATCTCGGAAACTACT
Source organism: Ancylostoma ceylanicum (assembly GCA_000688135.1). Lineage (NCBI taxonomy): Eukaryota > Metazoa > Nematoda > Chromadorea > Rhabditida > Ancylostomatidae > Ancylostoma > Ancylostoma ceylanicum. Next base: position 202,652 of record JARK01001604.1, read on the forward strand.
ACAATGTTTCCTTGGCACTTTAGTCGAAATGTGTAGGGAAGACAATCTTTTCTGTTACTTTACCCACTAGGAAACTAAGAAAGTCGAACTTTTCGGACAACGATGAGCATAACAATATGTTTAAAAGTTTGATTAAGTGGAGTTACATCTAGCCACTTTTTTAAAAGTCAGATTCAATAGGAAAGATGTGGATTCTCCCAGGAAGTTTACAAATGAATGTTACTTGCTACGGTCCAGAAAGTGTTTCATGCAATTTTTTCCTCTTAGAAAAGCAAAACGCAAGCGTAGAACACCGTAGAAGAATCCTCGAACCGTAGAATTTTTTTTTTTCGTAGAATGAGGACCGTAGATTAGGAACCGTAGAATTTTCCCACCTGGATCTCGTGGAGGCTGGTTTACCTCTTTTCTGTCAACCCCGTAGGACTGCATTTACTCACATACAACAACAAGAAGAATTCATATGACAGGAAAGTAGTGTAAAAATGTCCTGAAAAGTTACACCGTAAACATTATGAATTAATATTAAGCAAATAATACCACGAAAACTGTAAAACTGCGAGATATGATAACAAAATTATAAAATGAGTAAATTATATGTATCATGTCTTCTGAATAAAAACTAACTTGGAGCAAACATTCACACAATGAACCATTGGAAAAGGGAATGAAAAAAAACAGAAGGAAATATCAAAAAGATGTGAAAGATGTGAAAGATCGTCGCATAGATTGAATAACTGTACAACGTTAACTGAATGTTAAAAAGCAGGCTAACTAGTTCAAAAAATACAAGTTATCACTTGTTAGGGTAATGAGGGCGGGCGAAGTACGCTGGATCGAATGACATGGAGAAAGTTTTCCCAGTAGGGATTTTGTACGACTACAAGAGTGAGTAAGTAGTTGATATTCAATTCTGAGAAGCAGTAACGAAGAGAAACACAAGGTGTGCTCAAATCAGAGTTAATCACTCTATGACTCAGGACTCCTTAAGACGCAAGATGACACTTGAAATTTTCATTTTCTTGAAAAAAAAAACTCAAAAAACTCCCTTGATTCTGGTTCCAGGGGCCCGCCTTTGTTGGACGGGGCCGAAAGGGATGTCGACAGGGATTACGAACTTTAGATGATCCAGTGTTCACAACTTGTTTTTTTTTGTTATTTAGATAAATGAAAGCAATTAAAATGCTCTACAAAATGTTAATCACTGTCTGGACTGGATATGAAAATGTCAGGAAAGTTCAAACTATAAGGGAAGGGATGCACTGGACAACTACTTCGCAAAATTACAGGAGATATACTATACTGTTATTTATGTCTTCCAGAAGACGTTGAAGTAACTGAGAGACTCATGCGTCCTGGATCTACAAAACAGGACCAGAAACAAGCACATGTGTTTTTTTAAAGAAATTGTCACTTAAGCTAAAAATAGTTATTTCCAGAAATTTTTCGGACAATTCGTAGATAGCAGTGGACCACAAATCGATGCACTTGATGCTCCGAACAAATGTGTGGTCCATACCTCACTTAATATTAGACGGAAGAATACTCTCCAAGAAGGGAAAATAAAACTCAAAAGGCAATAAATTCAGGATATTGTCAAAATCCAATTGAAAACGATAAGTGTTCTTGGTTTTTGGTGAAAAACGGATCACTGTACACCACAAGTACTATGTACAATATTATGTACATTAAAAGGCCATTCCATGAAGCAACATTGTAAATCTCTCAACATTTTGAATCTTTTCGAACCATTTCTATGAATTATGGGGGCAACCACGGATAATGTAGCCTGGAAAAGCTGTACTTCAGCGTAATTTCTAAGTTATTTCACATTTTCATCATTGAAAGAGCTTGAAACGGCCAGTAAGGAATAGCTGATTGTTCTGGAGGACTAAGAAAAAAAAAACCTGGATTCCATTCAATTGATCCGTCGTTACTGTTTGTTTCAGTTTTCACTCTCTCCATAGTACTGTTAGAGCTCATACCAATATGAGTTACTTAGGTTGAATTTTAGAAGGATATAAACTAACTAATTGTCTGTATTTAGAATAATTTTTCTTGGATTTCTGTTGCCCTATTCAGGGAAACCTCGTCTCAGGAACAAAAACGGATCTTGAAAAACTCTGTTCTCCCAGAACTCTTCATCTACTTCACTCTTCTGCAAAATTATTTGCTGGCATGTAAAGCTGTCCAGACAATGTGACTACAAAGGAGAACATGCTGTAGTTGTCTAGTTATTGCTAGGCGGAAATAAGCATCAATGAGCATAATGCAAAACCACTAGTATATTATGTTCTGAACGTAATTCCCACCGCTACCGTATCCCTCATACTTTAGACATCGACGGGGCTATTCCAAGAGAAAGCCTCAAACATCAGACCATCCGATTACTCCGGGTTCGGATCCCGCCTGGTGGCGAACTTTTGCAAATACTATGCTGCCTACCGCTACGACTGCGGAACTTATTTAACAAACACCCGCTCTAAAAGTGGCGCGCATGGCTCAGTGGTTAAAGGCAGCACCAGCCGAAATCCTCGACTCGGAGCTGAGGTGCAATTCGTAAAATAGAGAGTGAGCACATCACAAATGTGAAAAGAACACAAGGAATGATGGCCTACCTGCTGAGAAACAAGGATCGCTGTCGCGGCCACTCCGGGTTTTCAACGGCACGACGCTCCGTTTAACGCTATCGCAGTGGGTGGTCTGCCGCAGTAGATGCGTGCAATTCGTACCATTCACAGGATTTCGTGGCGGGACGCGTGCACACCCTACAGCGGAGCACTCGTCCGCGCTTTCGACAAGTGGGAAAGAGCTTCTTCATTTCTTGCGTTTCTTGCGTTTTTCACGCAGTTGCATCCCTGGATATGAGTTTGCCGTCCCGAAAACCCCGAAATTCGCGGAAATCTCCAAAGAAAGGATTTCCGCGGGTGCTGCCTTTAAAGCGGCAGATTCTGTCCGGCAGAATCTGTCCCAGTCGCTGGTTCCACTCCGTTGGAGATCCAAGTTAAGCGCAGATTCTGCTCTGCAGTTTATGCGATGCAGTGTTCGGGATTCGCTGCACGACGTCCCTCGTGATCTCCTTCGAGTAGTCCAGGAAGACTTCCGGCAACGTTTTGCATGAATTCCTGAGACAAAATCGTTCACTCTCAAAATGGCCATGTGAAAATCCTTCAAAATTTTCAGATTCTACGGCTACGACTGTACCTATAATGGAGTGAAAAAATCAAACCAAGTAGTCGAATAATTGAAGCTTTATTTTGAGGCTTGAAAAGTACCAAAAACACAACGCTGAGCCCACTCCAGCAACGTATGCACCTAGCCTGATGAGCAGGTGGTGAATAACTCACTGGGTGGTCTGAACATTTGCGGTTGGACCACCTGTTTGAGAATCTGTAAAGAGCCTCCGATTCGCTACTTTTCAATGGAAATAAAAAATAAAAAGTAAATCGAATCGAATAATCAGATATTTGAAGTTCATAGTTACTTATTTGTTTGTTCCCTTATTACTTATTTATTTATTATTACTTAGTTCATTTATTTAGATATTTATTAGTTGTGTATTTGGTTTATTCGTTATTCAGGTACCTGGACTGAATAAATCAAACCGAACAATCGAATAACTGAAGCCTTATTTTAGGGCCTGAAAATTATTATCATTATTATTATGTAGAGGTTTTTTTTTTAAATTACCATAAAGAACCTGTAAAGAATTATTGCCTATTTGCCCGTTTTGTTCCCTGCTCCATACACCTCCAAGACGGGTAAATAAGCCCAAGTGTTCAGGAGTTTACGGAGGAGCTTGTTCGTTAGTATGTTAAAAGTATTAACACCTGGGAATCATTTTGGCCGATACATCATGATCCAGAATAAGGTCTTCCGGACTCGCAGAAAATGAACTAACTCATGAACCTGCAGCAAGCCTTCTGCAGTGCTTCCTTGTTACAACAATGGGGTTGTTTCGTAGTCGACCTATTTTTTTCACACATCCTTTCTTTGGCAACCTTGACCTCGTGGAGAATTAGTGCAACATTCTTTGTTTCCACAAGAAATGACTGACATTTACAGCAATATTTGAGACAGATTCAAGAAAGAAGTGCTATGGAATAAAACCAAGTCAGAACTCTTTTCCAGAACGGAGGACTACGACCGCAAAAAGCGTGTGACTAAAAACGCCTCCTGGATATAACCACACATGTGAACAAACCCCATGATTAAAGGCTACCCTCACACTACAACTCGTCTCAGACTGAGGCATTAGGATAAACTTTTGATGACAATAGTACTAAGGTCCTAAACATGAAATAAGTACTTACGCTACGAAACCAAATAACGCAACTGAAGTTGCCAACGATGAAAGCTCCAACGGCAATGAGGTGTGTGATATAATGAGAAGGACATTCATGGAAATCCAGTTGAATCCAAGGACATTCGACCGTGAGGGACGATCGTGGCACCCATCACAGTATCCACAAGTGGCGAGGAGGTTGGATGAGGGAGCGCCATCAAGAGGAGACGTCGGTGGACCTCACTGGTCTTCAATCAGTGGCCAACCTTTTCAAAAAAATTAAGAAAGATCCATACTAGTTACTATCCTTAGAACCAAATAAAATTCGAATAATCCAATCATTCCAATTATAAGTTCAGAACCCGATCCAAGAAATTCAGACGTTAAAGGAACAGAAAGCCCTTTACCCCTTTTTATAATTCCTCAAAAGTTGTATTCGTCCTTCATTCCTGATTTTATAATTCCTCAAAAGTTGTATTCGTCCTTCATTCCTGAAAACCCAGAATTTCAACATATTCGGAATCGAATTTTTGAATTCGAACATGCGGTGAACTCCAAACGGCCATAGACAAGGGGCGGGACCGCGGCGCGGCCACTCTGGTTGTCTGCTGCACCGATGCGGCGGGCCTGCTGGGCAGAGACACGGAGAAAAACCGATAGTTGTGATTTCCTGCTGCCCCGGGAGGTGCAGCAGGCAACCAGGGTGTCCGCACCGCTGTCCCGCCCCTTGTCTACGGCCGTTTGGAGTTCACTGTAAGTATACTAGTTACTTCTTTCACTGGTCTTGACGGTAAACTTGTAGGAATTTCCGCTTCTCATCTTTAGGAATGGAGTCACTGCCGTGCGACTATCCCGAAACAATCAGATGCCACCGTTTCCTGAAGGAATGTATGTGAGACCTCGCTCTCCAACTCTGCGCACGAACCCTGTGCCCCTCCTAAAATCCTACGATGCGTTAACTTACACTATTCGGAAGACCATTTCTCGAGTCAAGAATGTCACTTAGGTCACTTTGCACCGAAATGTGTTTTTGCATATGGAATTCGATAAGAAGGGACAAAAAAAAACTGCCAAATTACAACCCAACAGCTCGTTTTTTATCATGGAAAGCAGGATGTCAGCTGGTGTTTCGTTGGGCAGAAGGCATCAAGAAGGCGAGTTGATGCAGCAGTTCAACCTTCCCATTTTCTTAAACTTCCAGTTTAATCTCTTCTTTTTACAAGGCTATTTTTTTACTAGAACTGAAGCTGCATAGGCCTTTTGGTAGCTTTACATGTCAAAATAAAGCCTGATGTGTAGTTCCTGTATTTAACAAATCTAAGAGAACATTTCTACCTTACTCAACGTAGAATGAATGACTGTAATGAAGTTAGTGCAATTTGGCAGTCTTTACTGTATGCTCTTCATTATGGTATTCTGAAGATAGCATTATGTACGTCATGGTCATGTGTCATTTCCCATGGGAGAGGAAACACATGGGAAATCAGGGTGAGGTTTTCAGAAGTCAAGTACGCATGAACTCAAACAATCAGATGTCACATCTACCTGAAGTAAGTTATGGAAATGGAAGGGAACTACGTAGGGAAAAGCGCTGAATAGACAAAAAAAGCAGGGAAAACAGAAATAGTAAAGTGGTACGGAAAAAAGATACATATGAAAAGGCATGAGGAGGAGCATGAAGAAATGCAACAAGAAAGGAATTAGGGCCCCCATTTTAAGAAATATGGCCATTATAATTTCAGGATAGATCCAGTAGAACAGAACTTTAATATAGTCTGTTCCAGGTGCGACGATAGTTGAGTATCCGTGCGGATATTGCGCTTTTCTCTAATTCCTCTCCAATTGCTGTACACCTCATCGCGTTCTTTTCCGCTCTGCTGTCTTCCCACCTATCGTCCCTAGTGGAATGCGCCCACACCATCAAGGTTCTTTCAAAATCGCACTTCTTTCCTGAAACCAGGAAGATGACACATAGTCACGGATATCCTTGGATCTGCCCTGTAAAACGTGAGATTAAATTAGCACCTAACTTTTATTCCCAACAGTAACTTCCCGTTCTTTCCTGGCGAAAATTCCGCGTGGATACGCACATTTGCAGTTTTTACTCTTCCAGACTCGGGTAAATGTTCTCAAACATTGCGATAGAGCCGCGACCGACGTTGGCTCACAAAAACCGATGTCGTCACCGCGGTCACTGGTGCATCCGTGAAATGAAAACACGTTGCAATGCAGTATCAAAGGAAATCCTTAGGGTTGTGACCCGACATAACTCCTTAATTTCATCCTTTTTTATTATGGTTGATTCTTAGCCCTTTGTTTCAGCTGCTGTTAGCGTCGATGACGGTGCGTTTCTCGCGGACACGGGGAGGCACGCGACGCGACCGCGCCGCTCGTGCTGGAATCTTCGCCGAAGTAGCAAATCAAAGTTTCCTTGATAGCCCTTCGTCACATTTGATGTTAACTATCAAGGAAACTAACTAACCATTAGGAAAAAACCCATAATTTCTCGTCGCGATGAGAATTCCAGCGCGAGCGGCGCGGTCACGCTGCGTGCTTCTCATATCCCCGAAAAACGCATCGTCATCGGCGCCCACTGTATGTGTGCAGTGTGTTTGCATAAACATGTGGAATCCTAGGAACAATTGAATCCTTGTAAAATATTAATGCTGGACGCTCTTGTCCTTCCTACATTGTTTCTGCCCTTTCAAATAGGTGTTGTTACCCAATGACACAGAAATCGGATCGGATTACTGGTTCGCTATTGGTACAAACATCAAAAATGAACTTTGTCGTGAACGTGCACTATTAATCCCAGGATTTAATAGAATCACTCACGTGCTTTTTTTGTCACTATGAGAAAAATTCCATTAGGCCTAGTATTTCCCGCCGCGACATGGCTGGAAAGACGCCAGAGAGAAAAAACACGCAGGAAAGTGCGCGGCAAATGAAGAGAGGGACGAGAAAAGCAGGCAATGTGCACGAATTCTCAAGTATCATCGCGTTTGAAACGGGCTAGACTATGACGTCATGGGATTATTCATTTTCATTTTAGCGGATGTTCAGCAGAAAGCAGTCATACCTAGGATTCTAAGGGAAATTTCTCTATTATGTATCATGCGACGAACCTATAGCACGTTAAATCCTAACCTATCATTATGTTTAGGGTTAGTTCCAGGAGTTGAAAATTCCCCAGGGTTTGTTCCCTGATAAAGCCTTAATATTCCAGGCAAAAATTGACTTTTCTGTCACATGTTTCGGTCTTGTTTTGGCTGTACCAATCTGTCATGTGAACTCACAATCTGTTTGTTCGTGCCAGAGCACAGAACACTCATGATTGGTTAGGCGCTCCATTCTAGGTGGGAGGAGCAAATGACCATTTTCGGCGCAGTTCTTTGGTTATTTTCAGAGCTGAGGTATAGCTAAGCAATTCGCGCGCTTTTATTTATTTATTTATTTATTTATTTGATACAATCGAGAATGTTCCAAAAACAAAAGAAAAATAGAAGGCAATGCTAGAAGTCCCACTTTTGCATGCGAACCCCGATACTATAGCTGTTTATAGTCCAATCCAGGACGAGGAATCAGGCCGTTCCACTCCCAGGATCGGTGAAGTAGTCCGCTCTTCGATTTTTTTCCATATCCTGGTCGCGAAGACGGACAACTGTTAATGTTACCGGGCTGGGATTCACGAAATGATAACCAAGCAAACCAGCTATAGTTACCCTTATTGGTTCTAGTATAGAATATGTAATACTAGGAGACGCAGGACGTGAAAGTTGCTTTGCTGTCCTGGTTTTTACGCTCATGAATCCTAGCCCAGGGCTCGGATGACCTAGCGGCGAGTGTATCTATTTGATAAGGACCTTGGGCGAGCAGATCTTTTCGTTAAGAATCTTGAGATTTTCCAGGAATATTCCGCTACCTCAGCCTTCAGGATAACCTACTGCACAGTGAACACTCGACTCCAGCGATTAAGATCGACTAGTTTTTCGAATAAATCGAATTTAGGTCATTGGAAAACGCCCAAAAACCGAGCTATTCGGGGCATCAACTACCAGACGAAACCCTGATCGAGTAAAATTCCTACTGCGCAGTATCCGTAGGTAAGGTTTCTGTTCTAGGGGCGGAGCCAACGTGCTCCTCAAAGGCGGGGCTCAAGGCGAACGGCAGTGTCCGAGCGCTGCACTCTTTCCACTAAAAATAGCAAGCTCTCAGCGAGGCATTTCGTTGTCGTCCGTTTTTCTGGATTCCTCCACACCTGAGGTGTTGGAGGTCCAGAAATGTGGAGCGCGATCAATATCGCGCGACCTTATGATGTGCGACGAGCGACGTGTGGTGCATGTTACGAATGTTTCGCTTGAATATGAAACTGTTCCGTTATTCACCCGCACACACACCATTCATTTCATGTTTGAACGCTTGCGAAAGCGTTTATCTGGGGTAACTGGACGGTGTCATTCGCTGATAAATGTCACATTGCTGTTTGCATGTTCATTGTTACCTTGGTGATCGTCACCCCCCCCCCCTTACACTTATCGACCGGTCCTCGTGTTTTCACGTCTCTTCCTGCAAGTATTCTCTATTTCTTCTAGCGAAATGTCGATGACGATGCCGGAAATGCTGCTTCTTTCGTTTTATTTATTCATCGACTCGTCGTGTTTACTTTGGTCGAGCGTCTAACGGTTGCTCAGCATTGACCGATAGAATACCTTGCTATTACCGCACTGTCCCCCCTTTGCAGCGTTGTTACTTCGATAACTAAGCCTCGCGTATTTATTTTTTTTTCCAGCTCGTTCCAATCCATGGATCCGCTCTCCGCAGCGGAACATGCGAACGGGCGACCGGCGAGCTGGGTGGGTTTCGACGAGATTTCCATGACGTCACCCGTGAACGGGCGGACAACAGCGTCTGGCCAACCTCAGGGAGCCCGTCCCGGAAGCGTGGATCCTTACGATGGACGGAACAGCGTCGCCGCAGAAGAACGGCTCGAGTTGGAGGACAACGAGAGAACGGTGGTCACTCCCCTGCCGACGAAAGAAGTGATTGCCGGTGGGTTTGCGCTTTTTGCACACAAAAATGAAAACTTCAGTCCGGTTAGCAGGATGTCTTATCGTAATTTCCACGTATAGTGAGCCCTAACCACCTTCTCTGAATTCAAAATCGGCCATTATGAAAGGTTCAGTTCGGTTAGCAGGATGTCTTACCGTAATCTTTATGCGCAAAATAAAACATGATCTGTGCGCATTCCCAAGCCAATGCCGATTTTGAATTGTTTCTTCACAATCCCGTCTTAGCATTTTAGCTGTAAAGAAACAGAGAATTTTAAATGGCTAGGTGAATACGTACCAGTGCCGCGACGCGTGGTAGCGCTTTCGCTGTCTGCTGCTCTCCTCGACCAATAATGCTTTGCTCATGCTCTCTGGTACTCTGTGCCCAACAATGTCGCGCTGCGGGACTGGCCCGTGCATACCTGACTGTTTGGAGTTCCACGTAGATGTATCCAGTGTGCACGCCTTGTATCATGCCTTCATATAAATTACGGTAAGTCAGCCTGCACACCGGCCTGAACTTTTCATTTCGTGAAAATCGGCACTGTTAGGTGACAGGACGTCCAACAGACCCTGGCCTCCAAGTTGGTTTTCTTCAACATAGTTGAACGCGATCCACATTTTATCTTGCGCCTAGAAATTACGGTAAGACCATCTGCTAAGCGGACTGAAATTTCATTTTCTTTTTTGCACATGTTCTTGATTGTGCTCGTTCTGCACGGGAACTTTGCATGTCGTTTGTGCGCGTACGAAAATGGGACGTTTTTCTGATGGACGATGCAGAAAGCTTGTTTCTGTGCGAAATAATCAATAGCGGAGGTTAAGAGGACGCGTTTCACCTCACTTTTCCTTCCTCCAATGCCTCTTTCAGATCCATCTTCACTTGGTCAGGCTCCCGTTGTCGACGCTTCGCAGGAATATCATGAAAAACGACCTGTAATCATGACCAGAGATGTGGATCCGATTCGTGGTTTTCAGACACCCGGAGGGATTCACTTGGGTTTGTTATTTCTTAGTTTACTGGTACTATTCACTTCAGAGCATGTGTTATTTCAGTGAACAGTAAGATCATCGCCACTGTCTATCCAGAAAATACCATGTGTTCATGGGTGATTCCACCACGTTACGATCCATATTCTATTCCTTCGATTTTGGCTGCCGAAGGCTTTACTGTATGTTTAGGAATTACCAGTTTTGTCCACTTCGTGTCTTAAGGATATCTTTTCCAGATGCCCGCCGAGGATTACGTGACGGCGATGGAGCTCATCACTAACGACTATCGCTTCAGGAGGTAAGAAAACCCTTTTCTTCTCAGATTCATGGTTCAAATTTGTTAGATAAGCATTTATGCCTCAGTTTGTAAATTATCAGTAGTGAAAAGGTCTAAATTCTATGTCCATGGCTCATAAATAATAGTTTTACCTAGACTAAAATTGAGGAAAACACTTTTTGAAGGGGAAGTCTGCACGAAAAGGACTTAAAAATGGACCAGCAGCAGGTTTACGGTATAACCATATCACTGTCCTAGAACTTTCGGCCAAAATTCATCGCTATGATTTGGTATTCATCAGCAAATCTTCAATCGAGTAACAAGCGCGCCTCATTTTGCTCACCAACCCGCCCATTTGAGTGTTGTCATTAGAGCGCGTTTACTACTGTTATTTGTTCTCACGTACCACACGTATAATCAAGAGCGTTATATTCTCATCACATTTTATTATTTCAGCTTCTCGTCGCTGTACTCTCGTCTGGTGGCATTTTGGATGACGTTATCCATCGTTATTCTGCTGGTTGTGCTTTTTGCCAATTCTGAAGGTGGAATTCTTGTGATGTCGTTTTGCCTGTTCTGGTGTGTCATGCTATTTGCTGGAATCATTGCGTGTGCCATTATTCGGAAACAGGTTACTAAAACCATACCATTCATCTTTCCATCGTTTTTTTTTCTGCCAAGTTTTACTTTGCTTGCGCCTATCAGTTTCTGTTTAGCGATTTCTCAGTCAATAACTGCATTCCTCATATTAGTCATGCATTCTTTTTCTGGAATAGTCTGAACATACATGATGCAGCATGTGGAATTACTCAGCAGAAATTCAGCTGAATACATTGTTTTTGCAAGAACAACTAATTACACGTCCTTTTATGGTTGCCAGCTTTTTAGAAGCTGACATACGGTGAGTGTCGATGAAGCTGGTGACTTTGCGGACTTGAGCGTACAACGCAGCGCGACCACGTCGCGAGCAGGAGTGACTATCTTGCGCTGCCATGATGGCTAATCGTAGCTTCATCTAGTGTTTTTTTTTAGCATTCTATACAATGGTTTCAATCTTTTCAATGGTTTTACACCATTGCAGCAGTGAAAAGGGGACCCCAGCTCGCGGCGCGGTCGCGCTGCTTACGCGGTCAAGTCCGCAATTTCTTTGGCTCCATCGGCCCTCCTATTAAGTGGAGTACGTCACAAGTTGGATTGAGCAAAGAAAATTTTCATTTGTGAGGAAGAAAAACTAGATTGAAGAGAGGAAAAGCTGCGCAATGAGGCCCTAACTCCGCCTCCTCTTGGAAAACGAAGAGAAAAAAAAAACAATCCTTCAGTTATGTTGTGCTTTCTGTAATCACATACCTTATGGTTTCTTTACAGATTCGCATTGGCCTCCGACATTGTGTACAGTCAGCAAACAAAGTGCTTATAAAAAACAACATGTTAGCCGGAGTTGAAGACAAAGGGCAGCTAAGCTGCCACAAAGTTGTTGTGAGTTTACCAGTCGTTATTTATCATTAAGCCCTTTTCTTTTTTTTTCACAATGTACTGTGGTGTATGGGTAAAAAAAACTAACTAGTTTTGTTTGCATCTTCGTTGCGTCTGTTTGACTAAGCCGTTCGAATTATTGGACAACTTTTGAAGCGTAGCCTATCGTTTTAGCTGGTTGAGACATGAGAAACTTCACTAATACAGCAATCCTTCTCAAAAACGCTGCACGAGTCGAGCTGAAATCCTCTCCGGGACAACGAGCTATGGGGGTTCTCTTGATAATCATTTTTCCTATTAGTTAACATCAAAAATGATGAACAACTATTAAGAAAGCCCACATTCGCCACTGCAGCAACGATTCCGTCGTGAGCGGCGCGGTCATGCCGCGTGCTTCTCGAGGCGGCGGAACAGCCACCGCTTTCGACCCTCACTGTATCTGTTGTTGTATGGCTTAGGGAAAACATGAGATTTTGAGAGTTCTTCTCAGAAAAAGGAGTCTAAATGAGCGTCATTCCTTTGATTACAATACTTACTGTTATCCTTGTTATCTTCTAGATTCACATGATGTGGTTCCGATTGGAGGACTGTTTTCCTGATATCGAACGACTAATTCGAATTGAAGCCAGTGGTGGAGCTGTCGTGTTTGGCGGTGGAGCACATACTGCGCCAGCGAAGGAAATGACTAAAAAAGAGGTATTACCTTGAACTGCTAGTCTTGTACACTCTGTGGTAAATTGGTTGTTGGATGGTGCATCCGAGAAGCGCGGCAGGACCCAAAAGAAAGATGCATTAAGAGCATGCTCAGTGTGAGAATGTCGATTAGGTCCCGCCACGCTTCTTGAGTCCAATGCGTGCACCTTCCGACAATTTTTTCGAGTCTATGTGCCTTCTAGCTCGAAAATTGCATAATTCAGCATTTTGAGGTACAAATCCAGTTGTAAATGATACTGTTAGTAAAATACTGTGGGTGGCGGTGGCCTTTCCGCAGTCTCGGAAGGCACGCTGCGCGACCGCGCCGCTCACGATGGAGTCGTCGTCGCTGTGGCGAATCTGGGTTTGCTTGTTTGTTGTCCGTCAATTATTTAATCTTAACTGATAAGAAAACTAAGTAACTATCAAGAAGACCCTACAGTTTGCTGTTTTGGAGGGGATTCCTGCTTAAGCGGCGCGGTCGCGCTGCGTGCTTTTCGAGGCCGCGTAGGGGCAACCGCCATCAACGCCCACTGCAGTCCCACATTTCTGATAAATTTGGTCCGTTTACGTTTGACTTTGCTTCCAGCTCTGTTTTCAGCCCGTATTGACTCCAGCTCTGTTTTCATTCTAAGCAGTTTTAACACTTGATGTGATCCCTACTTGTGACGCTGTCACCTCTTATGTTTAGATCGAGGAAAAAGCGCGCCACCTTATCCTGAAGTATAGCCAGGAATATGTGAAGGACACTGCCAGAGTTCGTTGCTACTTTTTTTTCGATCTTTTTCCTTTTTGCTCCTTGGATTTCTTGGATAGTACTCTTCCTGTACGTATTGTACCCTCGTTCATGCTGGGAATATTTTCAGTATCGCCTTATATTTCCAAGCAGACCTTCGCTTGGAGTGAGTGACTACGCTCCAAAACACTGTCCTAAACAGTTGTGTTTGTGCCAGTATATTGATAAGGTAGGTCATTCGTGAATCTATAATTTATTCATGTATTTTATTGCCGTATTGTTTTTGGTCGTATATTCGGCAGCGGTTTAAGTGGAAATTACGGATTCCATTAAGCTGTGTTTATACTTCATCGCGACGCGACCGTCGCGCACATCCCAACTGTTCAGAAGCGGATGATCCCTTGTGGATTTGCGGGCACCCAGCACTTGTGCGGTTGCAATTGGCAGTTATCCTTGCGACGCGAAGTTGCGAATCGCCGTCGTGCGCTGTTTATACTTTTCCCTCCAAAAACTATGCGATGAATCAGATACGCGGCGCCCCTTTTAGCACGCGCGATGCGGGGATTTTGTCGACATTACGAGCGAGGCAGACTTGAGAGATGCTAGATGGTGTAGAGGAGTGATGTGACGTCATTGCTTTCCGCCGCGTCGCGGCTGTCGCATGTTGTGGCTGTCGCCGCGACGCCGCCGCCTCGCGATGGAGTATAAACACCGCCTTACTTTTGTGACATCAACGGTTTTCACATGATTTACGATTTCTTTTTAATCCAGTTTACTGTGAACTGTTAGTTCCTTTCTTTTTATTCTATTTTTAGAATCACTTCAATCGTCCGCCAAGAAAATGGTACTCACATTTCGTGTAACTTTTTAAAATTGTTGCTCATTTTATTTTCTTTGTTGGAAATCGTGTAACTCAATTTTCCCTCAAAATGACAACTATTTGCTCATTTAGTGCTACACTTATATGAGGCTCAGCCTCGTTTCTGTTGTTAAAGTCAGTGCCTTTGCTTGTTCAGCCCTTGATCAATTACTGGTTGTGAGTCCGTCCAATATGTGCATAATCATATAGATAGCAGTGTTTATTTAACCAAATTTCTTGAGTGATTTCCGTGGCTGTGAGCAGTTTCGTTGTGATCAAAATGTTGTGCCCTGATTCATTCGGTTGTGATTTCTGTTTTCATATGTATAAAATTTTAATATTTTATTGGTTTCTTCAAGAGTTTGTTACTTAACCATTACCATATTGACAGCTGAGTGAGGGTTCTAGATGGATTAGGGGAAAACTTTACATTTGCATCAGTTTGCTGACACGATTTAATGCAAAAACTGAAGAGAAGCAATGATCCTCGCCGAGTGCATAGGGCGGATGAGCTGGATATTTTTCCATGGTAAAAAAGGCTGGAAATAGCTATTGCCACGGCCCGAGCAAAAGTCGCAGGAAATCAATAAAATCAATGAATCAGTAACTATTGCGTAAAGTGGTTATCAGGTTCGTGATCAGCGTGGTAGATTGCCCCAGCTAGCCCATTTCGATCTGGTTTGGAGTTAAATCGAGAAAAATCAATAAAATCGGTCAATAAATTGATGTCCAAATCGATGTTATCCGGAAAGCAGTGTCCTAGGACCAGTGCGGAATTTGGATGCTGTCCAATGCTTCAAGGTTCCCTTTCCTCGGTAGCTCACTTACAGACGCCTCCTCAGCGTTTGAATTTGGCGCCCGCGCGCGTCACCCGGATTTTTGAAAAAAAAATTTCGTAAGGGTTGCTATGTTCCATATATAGATTTCGAGCTCATGAATAATTCCATTTGTGACTTTCAGTATCCTGCAATACAGGGTGGTCCACATGAAGTGTGACGGGAAAAACTACCCATAACTTTAGATAAATCAAACCAAATGAGAACTTTTTCTATCTATTTAGGTGACAGAAAAATTCTCTACAACATATCTTGGATCACATTCGAAATGACCTCCTTTGGCTTTGATACAAGCATCCAATCTCTTCCTGAAATTCTTGAGAATGCGCGCCACAATTTCCGGCGAGATTCAGTCTCCAGCAATCACCAGGGCTGTCTTCAGTGAATCTACTGACCTGCGTTAGGAAGAGCAGACTTTTTGCTACAAGATAGATTAGACAGCGAAATCCAGAGGGTTGAGATCGGGTGAGTTTGATGGCCAAACATGCTTCGTCCAGAAACACGGAAGATTGGTCCCACAGCAATCCAGTGTCTTCTTTTTGCCGCGAGCAGGTGCCCAATCTTGGTGGGAGGCCCACTCCATATCCATAGCATTCTATTCGGCCCAACGAATCACCGCATCCTCCAGGATCTGTTTCAAGCGAAGTTCGGTATCAATTTCAACTCCTTGTTGAACAAAAACCAGCTTAGCCTTGCCCTAACACGATATTCCATCCCACACCATCACGGATTATCAGGAAAGAGTTTCTTCAACCTTGACGGCTCTTGGAGATTCCTTCGACAAAAGTTCCCGCTGATTCTGCGCATTCCGGAGTAAATATCTTCTCGTCCGTGAGGAAAATTCGGCCGAGCTTGTCACCGCACGCAAGGGTCATCACCTTTCCAATTTTTTTCATTCTGGAGGCCTTCATTTCGCCTGTGAGGCGTTGCCCTCCGGCGAATTTGTAGAATACAACTCGAAATAATCTCTGATCAGTCTTTGCATGGCTTATTTTGTGATCCTTGGCCAACTGTCCAATGCTTCTTCCAGGATTTCGCCGCAGTTTGTTTTTGACGGCGTTTCGAAAGGTAGGGGTCCTCGCAGTTCGATTAGGTCTTCCTCTCGGACGATTTTCAATCCCTTCAGTTTCTCCGAAACGGCTTATGACCTGATGTACTTGCTCCCGGTGCAGTTTGAGCGCCTTCGAGATCACGGAAACTGACGACCCGCGTTTGTGCATGGCGACTACTGTTATTTGATCCTCAAGCGATGTCATCTATATCTAGAAACAGAGGGTAAGACTGGTTTCTATTAGCTAAAAAACACGGCAGAAACGAATAACACAGTGAAAAGGCACAAAAAAGCAATAAAAACGTCCAAAAATTCATTTTCATTAGCCCGTCACACTTCATGTGGACCACCCTGTACTTTCAAAGTTAGGGTGCGTAGTGTTGTACCTCGAAAAGGCGGAGCAGCTGGGCCCTGCAATTGGCCAATTGAAGGAATTGGTCAGTCACAAAGTTTGGCTGCATCGCTCCACTGAGGATGTCGAGAAAACCTCCCATAGTCCCTCATCCCTTTTTAGACCATGAACCTGAGCAGAAAAAATTTTCTTACCTTCTGAACCGATGGTCGTTAGTGATGAGCTCCATCGCCGTCATGTAATCCTCGGCGAGCATCTGGAACAGATATCCGTAAGGCGGATGTGTATCATCACGACAGAAAAAATGGCGTTACTACGCGACCCTGATTGGTGCGTTCGAGCGATCTGTCACGCCTATTTTTTTGTCGAATTCCTACGACGTCGATTCTGCAATACATGTTGTGCTGTGCGTGGCGTATTACGAGTTCAAACAGGTGGGCGTGGCGGGCGACCCAAATGCGCCAATCACAGTCGCCTGGCCACACCCCCTTTTCCCTCACGGTGATACACACTCGCTCAATCAAAGTCACCAGTCGTCGGAATATTCTGTGGAAATTGCTGTAATTTCAGCTCCCTCCTACAGTGCTTTGGAGAGGTCAGTCTTGCTCCACAGGATGCCCTGAATCAGGCCAAAGGTGTTCTACTGTTTTTGGCTTGGGAGGATTTTAGATCACTTCAAATACCCAGAATGATATCCTGATGCCATACCTATGGTTCAGATCATGACGTTTAGTTCAGCAATTTTCCATTATGGGCGAAAAAAAAATTCTGTAGGGGTCAGCAAGCACAGTGAAGACGATGCTCTAATTATTTCTGGTGAAAAGGTATACTATTTCTTTGAATAGGAAATTTCAAGCATTTCCATGAGTAAGCTATATATTTATAGATCTGAAGAGCTACAGAAATCCAGAAAATAATTTTTTTCTATCCAGTACTGTATATCGAAAGGCACCTTACCCTGGAAAGGCGGAAATGCATGGGTAGGAGGTACACCATAAATTTTCGATGTTTTTCGCCTGTACTCTTGTGGGACATTAAATTTCCTGGAAGTACTCATCTACAAGTGTCTATAATTGTAATAAATAATAAATGTCGAATATCCTGCTCGAATTAACCAGTCAGCTAATTAGAGTCCTTGTCAAAAAGATAGAATAATTGCGTGATTGCACCATCGTGGCGGGACCTGAACGAGGGATGGGATGCGTAGAGAGCATGCTCAAAGTAAGAGGGTCGAGTAGGTCCCACCGCGATTCTCCAACCGCGACGCTACGAGACCGCACGCGCAATCCCTCTATCTTTTTGAGAAGTACTTTTTGTGCTTTGATCAGTTTCTATGCATGATATAGAACTATTTTACTTTCGAGCATTTATCCAGACGTTCCTGACTCCTATTCGCCTCATGAATGTTCTCAAAATTCCTTCATCTGAACTGAATCTGAAAGCTGTGCTGCTGAACGGACAATCATTCAGGTTAGCTATGGTTCATCATGGAATATATGTTGACATCACACCATAATTTGGCTTATTCTGGTGACAACAATCCGATTAAGGTGGCGGAATATCGAAGATGCCTTCTATGGGGTAGTGGAAGGGTTGTTGTTGTATATCAGACGCCTTGATAATGAGCAAGTAGAATGGTGTTGCCTTGGTCGTGCTACCAGGAGTGAAAATATAGACGTCGCTACGAAACTTCACAAGTACTTTCAAGTAAGATTTTCCTTCATTTTGGGTTGTAATTGAGCTCAAGCGTTCAAGTATTTTGGGTTGTAATTAAGCTCAAGCGTTCAAGACTTAGTCGAACATACTAGATACAGTAAACTCCACAAGGCCGTAGACAAGCGATGGGACCGCGGCGCGGCGTTCTTGGGCAGAGGCACAGGGCTCAGCATGCTGGCTCTGGTTGTCTGCTTCTGCCAGGCGTAGAGACTAAGACAGCCAATGTGCACGAATACTCAACTATAATCACTATAGTATAGTTGAGACGAAGTTTAACATGAGCGTGGATATAGTCAGGTCCTGCACAAGCTAATTCGTTAGGCGTCCAAAAAAATTTTTTATAAAGTTGGAGCCAAAAAGGATCACACCCAATGATACTCACGATCGCGCTTCATGGCGTAGGAAAAGCAAAACCACGGACCTCGTACAGCAAACTGCAAACGGCCGCAGACAAGCGGCGAGATCGCGGCGCGGGTACTCTGGTTGTCTGCTTCACCGATGCAGTGGGCGGAGACACGGAGGAAAACCGGGCGTGTATCAGCGTGAGGGGAAACGGGGCGTGGTACTGTTTTGCGATTGGTTCGTTCAAATCCTCCACCCGCCCATTACGGCTGACTCGTTCCCTTCACGCGCTATTCCACTATACATGAGCATGCAAAATTTGAATGCGACCTGGACGAGTTGTTCGAGTCGTAAAGGGTGGGAAGACTCGGCCTCGTTTTTCCTCACGATGATACACACCCAGGAAAACCGACACGTCGTGATTTCCTCGGGAGGTGCAGCAGACAACCAGAGTGTCCGCGCCGCGGCCCCACCCCTTGTCTATGGCCGTTTGGAGTTCGCTGTACTAAATACTGGGGACAAACGCTAACAAGAAGAAGTATGCATATAACCAGGGATAGGGTTGGGTCTATGTATTCTGTACGAGAGTGCGATCTTGTACAGGGAACTCCAAACGGCCGGATGAAAGGGGGTCGGTGCCGCGGTGCGGCTCTTTTAGGTAGACACACAGAAGAAAATCGATACGTCGTTATTACACGCTGCCTCTTCGCGCACTTCTGCCAACAGTCGTGCTTCTGGCTCTGGTTGTCTGCTTCTGCTAACAGCAAACAACTCGAGCGACGCGGCACCGCCCCATTCACCCAGCCTGTTGGAGCTAGGGAGTGCCTTTGAGCGACATTGTCCGCAATTGCGACCGCCGCACAGTATCGACCGGTTGGTCACTGGTTCGGCCGACGCAGGATGCGCCTGGTAGGAGATTTCTACGTACATATTAGAACTTAGAGGAAAGTGGAAAAATTGGAATAGATCGAACACGTGATCAGCTGGTCGATACCGTGCTGGGTCGTAATTGCAGACAAAGTCACTCAGACGCACACGCTAAGCTACCAGAACATAGCTTCTTCAGCATGAGTAAGGGCAGAGCATGCAGGTGTAAATAGGACAAAGATAGTTAGAGGCACGTTATCTTCCCACCCCTATGCTGTTATTTCATCAATAGATAGGTGGAAGTGCGTGGAAATCGCATGATAATGTATAATCTAGGACAATGATGCAAATTTGAAAACATTCTACAGTGAGCTCCAAGGGGCCGGGTAAAAGGGGTGCGTACCGTGGCGCGGTCCTCTTGGGCAGAGACGCAGAGGAAAATCGATACTTCGTTATTTCCCACTGCCTCTTCACGCACTGCTGCGCCACGACACCCGCACCTTTCACCGAGCTATTCTGTAGTTAATACTTGACTGACTCAATCATTTATCCCCTCTTGACTTCTGGAGCTATGTTCGTGGATTACTTTGTAAGCATAGTTTGTAGTTTCCGTTGGGAAATCAAGAAAATTTCTTAATATTTGATCATATACATGATGCACAGTGTGTTTCGGATTAGTTGTTGGATCTTGTGCGCAACGCCATAGCGCTACGGCCTGAGAAGCGCGGCGGGACCCAACCGAGGGATGCGGTAGGTCCCGCCACGTTTATCACGCCGCGACGCTGAGCATTTGATTCGACACAGACTACACTTTTAGATCTCTCTGCACCCAGTTTTCAAACATTTCCAAGTCAAGCCTGAGGAAAGCAAATTTTTTAGTTGGATGTCTCCCTCACTGAACTATGGAAAGACTGGTGTGATCGCGACCCTTTCATGACCCAGCTTAAAGACATAAAGGAGTTGCATGGCATTCGAATACTCAAGCAGGAACCGTTAGAGACTTTACTGGCTTTCATTTGTTCAGCTAATAATAACATTCCCAGGATCTCAGGTCTGTCTTCACTCCATTTTGCTGATGACGTGCAATTCTAAAGCACTAACCTCTTTCTTTAGGTATGGTTAACAAACTAGCGAAGCTATATGGTGATCCAATCGTCGTTGAATCGCCGACGCAGACTTCTCACGTCCTTGAACGCTTTCCGGAGTTGAGCTACGCTTTCCCGACCTTATCACAGCTGGCTGCGGTTCAGGATGAATTAACAGCCGTGCTACGAGAACAACAGTTCGGATACAGAGCTAATTACGTGAGGTAGGAATGGGTGTATCCTTGAGGTTTGATGACCTTCCCATCATGAGAATCTAGTTGCAGGCTTATGAATAATTTAATTACGAAAAAATTAATCGAAAACATCAAGATACGTTGAAGCTATAGTTGCCAGGAGTTCGTAAATAATCCAGCATTCTTGTGCATTTCCTGTGAAAATATTTAAGCCTGGACAAATTTCACACTGCCGTGACGGTCAATCAACCTTGCATCGCAGAATACCGCCCACCTGGTCTGCCGCGCCGCACCTCCTATGCGGAGCGGCAGAGCAGCTAGGCGCTATAGTTGCCGGTGCTCATGTTTCCCTTCTTCTCTTATATTTTCCACCGTTTCTGGAATGAAAGTGAACAGATCAGGGAGAAGGGTGGAAACTATGATCAAAACTTTATGCCATTTCTTTTTGTGACATAATTCATATCAGAAAAATTCTGAAGCAGTTCCTCGAATTCTTCCCACTCCTGAGGAGAAGAAGCTCGTGCCTAGGACGGAGCCGGAGCGTTTTACCCTTCTTTGCAACATTTTTTTGAAATAAATTCTATCCAAACGATAGCACTCTAAATTTGCATACTTGCAGTGGAACTGTGCGACAGCTTAGCGACATGAGTCCAAACATTCTTCTCGATGTGCAAACCCTTCCATGCGATGAAATCCGGAAGTTTCTCCATGGATTCTCAGGCGTTGGCCCGAAGGTGTTGATTAGTTCTTTTTGTGGATTTCCGGGTGAAGACGTTTTGAATGCCGTTTAGGTGGCTGAATGTGTAGCGTTGATGTCGTTTGGACAAAATCAGTGTGTTCCGGTAGATCGTCATGTCTTCGAGGTTGTTTGATTACTCTTTTCTTCCAGCTGTTGTAGTTCCTATCAGTGTTTTTTTCAGATCACAAAGAAATACTTCCTTCCTGCGTTGAAGGATTCCAGCTTGACTGACGCTCTGAATCGTCGTATTTGTAAGTTAATCCAGCTAAAAAGCCTTCGACTTACCTTTAATACTGATTTTCAGTGGAATTCTACGAGGAAAAATTCGGAGCTTATGCTGGATGGGCCCAAGCCGTACTTTTTAACCAACAGCTGGAGAAGTTCGTCCACACTCCAAGCATGACCAAGCAGGTCAAACAACAGGAAAATACTCTAAAAATGAAAGCTGAGAGGAGGCAGAAGAAAACAATAAAAAAAAGTAGCAAGTTCAAATCAAAGAAAGGTAAGAGCTGCGATATTTCACTTAAAAGCAGCTGAGTGTGGTTTCGATAGGAATCGATTACTCAGTCAACTCGGACCTCCTTTTAGCAAAGCTTTAATAATTTCATATGATGAGCTCTTCTCGTCTATGACACTTTGATTGCCCGCTTTTTCCTAATTGTTGAACTTCTTGCCATGTCACTTTGTAAATGCACGAGATTGTGAATAAACATGAGCGTGCTGTTAACAAACATATGCTCTAGAATTCAGCAATAGCTCGAGCAAGTGAACGAATTTTTACGGTAATGAATTCGGAAAATCTTCGGAATTTAACCTTGACCTCTGATTGGCTCATTTGGACCGCCCGCCACGCCCAATTGTTTGAACTCTCACGGCTCCAACCAGAAATAGACCTAGACCCCCGTGATCGACGCCGTTTGGGATGAAGCAGGTGAGCTTGACACTCCAATCAGAATCGCCTGGCCACGCCCCTTTTTCCCTGACGATGACACACATCCCAGAAATCATGTTCTACTCTCAAAAGAAACAAAGCAGCTAATCCAGAACGAGGGCTTGAGCAGTGGGTGACAGTGCCGTACGCAGGAGTAGCAGGCCAGGGTCAGGGGGGTGGGGGAGGAAGCGTGGGAAAAAGGTGCCAACTTCGCCACTTTGGAGATCCTTATAACAAAATTATTGAAAATGTTAGTTATAATATCAAAATATTAATAATAAATGTTTAAAAATAGGGACAAAAAATAAACAACAAAGATAAGCTAGTAAAAAGCCCTTGATTGTTTTATAGAGTATTTGTGAAAGGTGCACCCCCCATGCGTTCGCCACTGTCGGGTACCTACCATAAACCAACAGAATGGAGTTACGGCACAGACTGGATAATTATAACTTTCCACACTTCAGCCCTCCTGCGCAAAGTTTTGGAAGATTCTGCAAAAACTTACACTTACAGTATGAATACCGTAACTCTACCAAAACGGGGTTAAGGTACAAAATGAATACGACATTGTTTTCAACATCTCGAATAACCCTCCCATGCAAGTTTTCAGAAGATTATGTGGCATACATTACCCACAGTATACCTACCGCCATCCTACAAAAATGAGGTTACGGTGCGAAGTGAATACGATATTCGTGTTCAGCACCTCAAATAACCCTCCTATGCAAAATTTCAGAAAATTATGTAAGATGCCGAACCTACAGTATGCCTACCGTAATCCTATAAAAATGAGGTTACGGTACAAAATAAATACGATATTCGTGATCAGCATGCCAAATAACCCCCGTGGATAAAAATTGAGGGGATTCTGTGAGATACCCCACTCACCCTAACCCTACCGTTACCTTACCAAGATGGGGTTACCGTACAAAATCAATGTCACAATCGTTATCAGCATGCCAAATAACCCCCGTAGACAAAAATTGAGGAGATTCTGTGAGATACCCTACTTACCCTAACCCTACCGTTACCCTACCAAGAAGGGGTTACCGTACAAAACCAATGTGATATTCGTAATCAGCATGCCAAATAACCCCCGTATACAAAAATTAAGGGAATTCTGTGAGATACCCTACTTACCTTAACCCTACCGTTACCCTACCAAGATGGGGTTACCGTATAAAATCAATGTGATATTCGTTATCAGCATGCCAAATAACCCCCGTNCACAAAATCAATGTGATATTCGTGATCAGCATGCCAAATAACCCCCGTAGACAAAAATTGAGGAGATTCTGTGAGATACCCTACTTACCCTAACCCTACCGTTACCCTACCAAGATGGGGTTACCGTACAAAATCAATGGGATATTCGTGATCAGCATGCCAAATAACCCCCGTGGATAAAAATTGAGGGGATTCTGTGAGATACCCCACTTACCCTAACCCTACCGTTACCTTACCAAGATGGGGTTACCGTACAAAATCAATGTGATATTAGTGATCAGCATGTCAAATAACCCCCGTACACAAAGATTGAGGAGATTCTGTGAGATACCCTACTTACCCTAACCCTACCGTTACCCTACCAAGAAGGGGTTACCGTACAAAACCAATGTGATATTCGTAATCAGCATGCCAAATAACCCCCGTATACAAAAATTAAGGGAATTCTGTGAGATACCCTACTTACCCTAACCCTACCGTTACCCTACCAAGATGGGGTTACCGTATAAAATCAATGTGATATTCGTTATCAGCATGCCAAATAACCCCCGTAAACAAAAATTGAGGGATTCTGTGAGATACCCTATTTACCCTAACCCTTCCGTTACCCTACCAAGAAGGGGTTACCGTATAAAATCAGTGTGATAGTCGTTATCAGCATGCCAAATAACCCCCGTATACAAAAATTAAGGGAATTCTGTGAGATACCCTACTTACCCTAACCCTACCGTTACCCTACCAAGATGGGGTTACCGTATAAAATCAATGTGATATTCGTTATCAGCATGCCAAATAACCCCCGTAAACAAAAATTGAGGGGATTCTGTGAGATACCCTACTTACCCTAACCCTTCCGTTACCCTACCAAGAAGGGGTTACCGTACAAAATCAATGTGATATTCGTTATCAGCATGCCAAATAACCCCCGTATACAAAAATTAAGGGAATTCTGTGAGATACCCTACTTACCCTAACCCTGCCGTTACCCTACCAAGATGGGGTTACCGTATAAAATCAATGTGATATTCGTGATCAGCATGCCAAATAACCCCCGTAGATAAAAATTGAGGGGATTCTGTGAGATACCCTACTTACCCTAACCCTGCCGTTACCCTACCAAGATGGGGTTACCGTATAAAATCAATGTGATATTCGTAATCAGCATGCCAAATAACCCCCGTATACAAAAATTGAGGGGATTCTGTGAGATACCCTATTTACCCTAACCCTACCGTTACCCTACCAAGATGGGGTTACCGTACAAAATCAATGTGATATTCGTGATCAGCATGCCAAATAACCCCCGTAGACAAAAATTGAGGAGATTCTGTGAGATACCCTACTTACCCTAACCCTACCGTTACCCTACCAAGAAGGGGTTACCGTACAAAATCAATGTGATATTCGTAATCACCATGCCAAATAACCCCCGTATACAAAAATTGAGGGGATTCTGTGAGATACCCTATTTACCCTAACCCTACCGTTACCCTACCAAGATGGGGTTACCGTACAAAATCAATGTGATATTAGTGATCAGCATGCCAAATAACCCCCGTAGACAAAAATTGAGGAGATTCTGTGAGATACCCTACTTACCCTAACCCTACCGTTACCCTACCAAGAAGGGGTTACCGTACAAAATCAATGTGATATTCGTAATCACCATGCCAAATAACCCCCGTATACAAAAATTGAGGGGATTCTGTGAGATACCCTATTTACCCTAACCCTACCGTTACCCTACCAAGATGGGGTTACCGTACAAAATCAATGTGATATTCGTGATCAGCATGCCAAATAACCCCCGTAGACAAAAATTGAGGAGATTCTGTGAGATACCCTACTTACCCTAACCCTACCGTTACCCTACCAAGAAGGGGTTACCGTACAAAATCAATGTGATATTCGTAATCACCATGCCAAATAACCCCCGTATACAAAAATTGAGGGGATTCTGTGAGATACCCTATTTACCCTAACCCTACCGTTACCCTACCAAGATGGGGTTACCGTACAAAATCAATGTGATATTCGTGATCAGCATGCCAAATAACCCCCGTAGACATTACGGTACAAAATGAATACGATATTCGTGTTCAGCACCTCAAATAACCCCCCCCCCCCCCCACCCCCTACCCTATGCAAAGTTTCAGAAGATTCTGTAAAATCCTGCATATGATCTGCAACATGGCGTCGAACATGTTCAGCACCATGCGGCATCTGCAGAAGCCGTCAGCAGCTTCTTCATGGATATCGCGCTTGAATGCGAGCGGCGCGGCTCGCTTTTCTCCACCTTCGAGCTGCTTCAGCAAAATTCTTTAAAATATTCCTATCACCTTTTACCTCGTCTTTTTTTTTCGTTCTACCCTAGTGATGGTTTTCTTCAGAAGAGTAGGCTAATTTCATTTTTTGAAGGCTAACTGCCGTTGCTATTATGGAGAAGGTTAAGACTAAGAAAACCAAATCTATTCTTAAACCGACACGCAGTTATGAGCTGCGTTCGAAGTCTGTAAGTAATCTCATCTTCGGCTTTTCTCAATTTATCAATCCACTTGCTAATAAAGTATTTTCAGGGGAAAAACGATGAGAAAAAGTCCGTTGCTTTTTCGAAACATCTTCCGCATGTGAGGGTTTTTCTTGAGTTTCATTTGAAAGGGAAACCCTATTCCCTTTCTTCACCTGTTTTTAATCACAATAAGTATTTTTATTTTTATTCATTTAGAGGTACTCGGCCGCCACGCGTGCAACGCGTTCGGGTAAGTCTTGTTGTTATCATTGTTCTTGATATTATTACAAAAAAAAAATCTAATGAATTGTTTTCAGTGTCTAAGAAGGCCAAAAAAGTCGTGAAGAAAGTTAAGAATTTGAAGGATAAAGTGGCAAAGCGTGAGGTAAGTGGCGATTCGCCATACTTTATCAACCAGCTGATATGTTAAACCACCACAACATTATTCTTTTAATTGATTATAACCATCTTTTAGGAGTATGAAGAAAAATCTTTGCGCACCCGGACTGTTCGATTTCAAGTTGGCCGAGGTAAGTAAAGCATTGGAGCTGGCATTTAATAAAGTACTGAAAATTTCATTTCAGCTAAAGTTGAAGTGGAGATTCCGCCGGCAAAAGCCAAGAAGCTATTGAAATGAATTTTTTCTGTGAATTGTTAGCCTTAATTGGCAGTGATTGGACTTTGTTGTTGTTTTTTTTAATAAATCGGTTTTGTTAAAGTCGTGTTGAGAACACACTATTCGTGTGAGCACTAGTGTCCACGCATCCATGATTAGTTATCCAAGGCTGAGATCAAAATTGACTCTCTAGCAAAATGGCGGCATCAAAGAGTGACCTATTTCTTTCCGAAATCAATTTCAATCCACGCTACCCATAGCTGACGTATTTGGACTCCAGTCATCTTCACAACATTAGTTACAAGATGTGTACATGGGTGAAGATTGTTGAGGATCCAAGCGGAAGTCTGTGCTCTTTACACTGGAACAGATTTGATCCTTGCATATGTCTGATCTACGGATGCGATCCATTTCGAGCGCCAAGAAATGTTCTAGAAATCTCTCAGGATCGGTGGCGACTTGCCGTTGGCCGATTTTTTCTCCCAACTTTTCTCCCTTTCTATTGCTACCTCTGCAATTACTAGTTACTTCACTAACATTATTCATTTCTTGGTTACATTTCTAGCGGTTACTTGTTTGACCAAATAAATCCTATTAAAGGTGCTCGACCACTGGCCTGTGACAGGTTTTACATCTAATATACATTGTATGTCATTACCAGTGGATCCTACACTTGATTGCAGTGCTGCAACGTATTCTCTTGAAAGTAGTGTAAGTCCATCTGAGTAATAGTAATGGCACTGTTTGTTCCAAAACTTCGAACAATTCAATGTTTGCGTGCACTCGTGTTGTCTCACGTCAAATCATGGAAACTGAGCGCTATCAGTAACTGGAAGCGTACCAAAACATGTCTCGCCTATGACAAGTCTTGAGACTTATTTCATCTTGGAAGCCTGTCAAGTGGCAAGATTGGTCAAACAGGCAGCACCTTGTATACTTTACCATAATTCAGATTTCTTTCCAGAAGAGACGAGCACCTCTAACCAACTCACAACCCCACGGAACCATGTACTCACCTCGAACCCCTCGACAACAGGACCAACAGCAGCGGTAGGTCTCGTCGTGTAAATGGTGTCCTCAAAGGCAGCACTCGCGGGGAATTTCGCTTCTGAAGTAAGTCAGTCACTGAGTAAGGTTCCTTGAGAACCACAACAGTAAATGGACCACCAAAATTGCCACCTACTTGGGAAGGCATCATCGTGAACGTTATGGGAGTCTCGTGCCCGTTTGCGCACTTCCCAGGTTCGTGCACATATACACACGCTCGCCTGACGTCTTCGTGACGGGACCCACGGACGTCAAGGGGGCGTAGGCAGGGGTGTGGGAGGCAGCAGCCCCTCTTTTTTTCACGCGCGGTTGGCGCTATTTCATCGTTAGGGATGGGTTACACGTCCCTTGAAATCTCGGAGCCTGGCGAAACCCCTGTAGCGAAGATCTCCATGAGTGCTGCCTTTGGTAAGGTCATGCATCCTTGCAAGGATTTACTCGAATATATAGGAGGTTTCTAGGACAACGGATAGCCCTCCACCTCCAAAAGGAAGGCTGGAAAGGTTCCGCGATTTCATTGGACGCACATGTTGTTCGTGCTTTTTGAAGGTGAACTCTGTTGGTTGTATCCTTTTTCTTAAATCAAAGTGAATTTCCAAATGTTTTCAGCTGCCTGTTGTGGTTATAGTCCTCGCGATATGCATCATTATTGCTCTTCTGTTGGCGTTAATACCAACTGTGGTAATCCTGACAAGTTCGGAGCGCGAAGCACAACAGCAGATATCGCCTGGTGAAGAAATGGAGGCATGATTTCTACTCTTTTTGTGAGAAATGAACTTTGAGCTCATCTATGTGTAGGTGCTCCGAGACAATCACCTGTTCCCCAAGCCTGATCCTCTTGATGGCGACGAGGACGACGTTGTGGATGAGTTACGACGCGATGGTATTCGTGTCGTGCACGGTATTCCGTCCACGGCTCTGTTCCCTCCGAATGTCTCACTCTGTGAAGGCTTCGGATTTGCTTGCACGAATCAGCCTGTGAGTGTTTAGATCTTTATTTTTATTATTGAGCTTATTAGATTTTCTTAATTTTATCCTTAAGAGTTTGGTGATTAGTACGGCGCTTCGATGTGATGGAAAAGCTGACTGTCCAGACGGCTCAGATGAATTGAATTGTAAAGGTTGGAGGTTTTTCTTCCAAACTTCCTATCTCTATTCCTTGGTGTTGCGAGGATTTTTCATTTCTCTCCTTGTTCACATATGTTAGCAGTAGCCTTCCTGGTTTTTTTTTCTCAGTTTAAAAACTCGCTACTTACTGCTGACGTCGATGAGATTGTGTCTTTTGCGGACTCGGGAAGAACGCGACGCGGCGACGCCGATCGCGATGGAATTGCTGCCAGTCAATCATAGAGGGTCAACCATCAAGAAAACTAATTTACTATCAAGAAAATAGTAAGGTTCGCTATACTGACAACGATTCCAGCACGAGCGCCACGTTCGTTCCGAGTACGAGAAAACCGCACTTTCATCGAGGCTCACTGTACACTGTGAACCACTGGATCCTTATTTTCAGAATGTCAGTCGGCGTTCTCCTGTTCCATTTCTCCAAAGTCAAAAGTGAAAGTCTGCTTGAGAGCCGAACAACTCTGCGATGGCATCGCCCATTGTCCTGATGGCTACGATGAGGAGAAGCATTGCAGTAGGTTTTAGTAGTTTTTTTTTTTGGTTTTGTAGGCGGTTTTATTAGCTTCTGTGGCTTTTTTGGTCGATAAGTCATCTTTGTAATATTTTTTGATGGTAGATCTTTCTTTCTGTAGAGATCTTTCCTACTTTGCTTGACTCTTTATTCCCAGATCCGTGCTTGAAGCTTCTTGCACAGGCGGTTATTTGAGAAGTGTCTGTAGGCGGTGGAGCCCACGCTTCCTTTTCATACGATTTTCATAGCAAAGTAGATATCATATTGTGATGTATGGTCTAATTGTTGGATTTGCTTATACAATTTGATGATGTATGGAGCACAACTGTGTGGAATTTCAAAAATAGAGACCCGCAGGACGCATTGCACTCCACTGCGTGGCACCACTCTCGCCGTCTGCACAGCCCATGATCAGTGCTCGGCCTCTCGCTCTCTGTCCATAGCCAGCTGCAGATGGCGGAGTGTAGATCGTCGTGAGGCCCACAGGGTTCCAGCTCAGTTCACTTCACATTTGGTAAAGCGCTTCTTCAACGAATACTGGTGTCTTGGAAGAAGGCAGTTTTTGTGATACAGTTCTCATAATTTCATGTATTTCACGGTAACATTTCTGCTACATTATACAGTGAACTCTAAACGGTCGTAGACAAGGGCGGGACCGCGGCGCGGGCACTCTGATCGTCTGCTGCACCGAGGCAGTGGGCCTTCTGGACAGAGACACGGAGGAAAACCGACACGTCGTGTTCTCGGGAGGTGCAGCAGACAACCAGAGTGCCCGCGCCGCGGTCCCGCCTCTTGTCTACGGCCGTTTCGATTTCACTGTACATATTATTGCCACACAAAGTGACAGTGACTCTGGGAGACGGCTGCAATACCTGTATTTTCTTAAATCAAAGACGAGACTTCGTGTATCTTGTGGATGCTATGTGCTAGAAATTGTGGACAAAAAAGCTACAGCCAAATTACTTTCAGAAAATTACTTTATTACATAGCTCACAAACATTCGAAATTCTCTGAGTGATCGATCACATAATCTCCAGGGGCTGAATGCATCCTCGGGATCAACCATGGTAAATGTGTTGACGCTCATGTTAACGATGGCTGAATTTGACATGTGTAGACAAGCTTATCTGGGCAATTTCCTCAATGATGAATGCGGTCCCAGAGGTGATAGTTCCTGATTCCTTGCTCCCCAGAATCTACCTGTGAAGACGACGAGATGAGCTGTCCATCAACATCGCTTTGCCTTCCTCCTTCCTCGGTATGTGATGGTATTGTCGACTGTGATACGGAAGAAGATGAGGTCAACTGTGAGGAATGCACTCGTGGAGCGCAGGTACTGTGTGGCTATGTACTATCCGGGACGATATTTCTACGATAAAGTGGAAACGATGAGTCTGAAGACAGCTGTAGAGTAGCTAATAGTAGATTTTTAGTTCTGCGAAGTCACAAAGCGTTGCATACCAGCTGGCCAGTTATGTGATGGAATTCCACAATGCCCGGATAGATCAGACGAGAAGGTAAGTTGAAGTCAAATGGGAATAGAAGCTTGAAGATGTCCCTATACTACTCGAGCAGTATAGCGCTATCCATCGTTGCGGCGCGGTGACATTACAGTTTTGGTGCGTATTGATTATGTCGCTGGCGCTGTTGCTGCTGTTGCGCGGCTACGATCGATACGTACCAAATGTGGTGTTGTTGCAGCAACAGCGACCGAATGAGAGAAGTAGCTAGGTTTTTTGAAAGTGGCATTTAAATCTGTCAATTACCCAGGGTTGTGACTGTCGTGCATGCTCTGGTTCGGGCAAGGCGTTGTGCGCCGACGGAGAGTGTCTGGAGCGATCCCGTGTATGCGATGGTATTGTGGACTGTAGCGATGGTATCGACGAGAAAGACTGTCCAGGATCATGTCTTCTGGAACAGGATGAACAGGTGCGATGTGGTTTTCAAGCTGTACGAAACTATTTTTCCACATTCAGATTCCTTACGTGAAATGCGCTGACGGACGACGATATCCAGAAGCAGAAGCGTGTTCAGGTGTGATTGAACAGTGCGCGTATAACTGCACAAAATGTGATCCTCGGCTTGCATTCACGTGTAACGACAAGAAATGCGTTCCCCAAATGCTGGTAGATTTTCGTCGTTTGTGGACTACTCCCGTTTTGAGGCCTATTTTGTGGTGATCCTAGGTCTGCGACGGAATCGATGACTGCTCAGAGGGCGAGGATGAAAGAAACTGTAGTTGTGGAGTGGGTCAATTTCACTACCTGCAGCAGCGATGAAACGGTGATTCTTGCAAATCCAGGGTCCCGACAAGTTCGAGTGCCGATCAGCATCTGGAAAAACGAAGTGCATTGCGAAGAAGCAGGTCTGCGATGGAGTGTGGGATTGTATGGATGGAAAGGACGAGACCAACTGTGACTCGGTATGGCCGTGAGGTTACCTGGATATTGCTTTAGGAGCTGGATCTTCTATTCAGTGCCCTCGTGACTCGATTCGTTGTCCTGGCGAAGGCAAATGCATTCCGAAGATCTCTCGATGTGATGGCGTAGCGGACTGCAGGGACGGTTCTGACGAAACTGACTGCACGTGTCAAGGTAGGTACAGTGCTGATAAAAACCAACCGTATGGTCATCCGCGCTGAACTACCTACGCACTGCGTTTGACCAGCACCAATACAAGCAATGCTCGACAACCAGAACGCCCAGCTAGCCCTCCGCGCCGCGTTTGTGGTGCGGCGCGGCAGACCAGATGAGCGATTTGCTGTGATGCAAAAATGGTTGATCAGCACTGTAGGGTGTGAAGCGTTATGGGGGAAGATGGGTGGCTTTGCTTGCCTGCTATTGGTAATTGGCAGCTGGGCACCACATAAAACCGTGTGTCACCCAGTTATTTTTGCCCCTTTGCTTCTTAATAAGTTGAGAAATGCCGTACGGTGGAGATGTCCTGTCCCAATATTGTCTCTCCCTTTTCTGCGTACAAAGGGCGTCGATGGCAGTGACCCTTTTGCGGCCTCGAAAAGCACGCGGCACCACCGCGCCGCTCACCATAGAATCGTCGCCGCGGTGGCGACTCTGGGTTTTTTTATAGTTGTTCATCACATTCGATGCTAACTAATAGGAACACTAACTGACTCTCAAGAAAACCCCATAATTTAATGTCTCGGAGGGAATTTCTGCTCGAGCGTCGCGGTCGCGCCGCGTGCTTTCCGACGCCGCAGAAAGGTCACCGCCATCGACGCCCGCTGTAGATTTCGACACCCATCTAGCAGCGGTTATGTTTTTGAGGAAAGCTTCATGCATTTAGTCTATATTGTCCCCATGATATTATCCGTATACACTTCCAGAATGCATAGGACGTCACTGGAATACGTACATGTGTGGAGCGACAAATCACTGCTTCAGAAGGGATGAAGTTTGCGCCCCATACACGCTTTGTCCAAATGCTACGAAAGCAGACAAGGTATTCTGTGCTGGAAGGGCGCTTCGAGGGGTTGACTGGCTCAGGTGAAGAATCGGGTTGAAATTTATTATGAACGTTCCGATTGTTGTACATGAAAGTCATTCACTTAATGCATGTTTTAGTATACTGTAATATTACCGAGATGTTGTTTAGTACCCTTTTGATATTAATATCTAAGAGTAAATGTTGTATATGTTGTCCAACGGTGTGGTGGCCAGTGCCCACAAAGCAGGTTTTGAAAGAAGCACATCTTTTAGTGTAGATACAGTGAAATCCAAACGGCCGTAGACAAGAGCCAATATCGCGGCGCGGGCACTCTGGTTGACTGCTGCACCTCCCAAGGCAGCGGGAAATCACGACGTGTCGGTTTTCCTCTGTGTCTCTGCCCAGCAGGCCCGCTGCCTCGGTGTAGCAGACAGCCAGAGCGCCCGCGCCGCGATCCCGCCAATTGTGTACGGCGTTTTGAGCTCACTGTAGGTAATACTACGGAGATGGACACTACACAAATATGAAAATTACAACAGTATGGAGTTAAGGGTTGCATATTTGAAATGTGCAGATTGAAAGACTACGAAGAAAATTAAAATGTACCCTAGCTCATCCTAAGGTGAACTCCGAGTTTGTGGAGTACCTATAGATGCGGGGTGTAGTGGAGAGAAGTGCTCCGTCGAATGCAACACATGCCATCTTGCACCCACAAATTTTTTCTTTCATGATTACTATTCATCACACAGACATTGTCAAGCACAGTCAGAGTCAATCGAGATGACAAGTTTGCGGACTTCAGGCGTGTATGGCAGCGCAACCGCGCCGCGCGAAGGACTAGCTATCATGCGCTGCCATAACGGCTAGTCCTAGCTATGCCTATTACTTCCCTTGCCATGTTTGTGACGAGATTAAGCATTACGACAGCGCGAGCTAGCAATTCCAGCGTGCGATGCGGTTGCGTTGCTGTACACTCGCAAGACCGCAAATTCGTTAGCTCCATCGACGCTCATTGTAAGTTCTCGTGCCACTGGGACTCGTCGAAGTGAGATGTTATGGAACTTTACAGTTGTAGCAACAGCTTAACGTTTATTCATGGATCATGTGCGGTGGAAGTTTCTTTATTCATGCTGAATCAACGCGCTGTCACCCTAAGAATGTGCTTCATTTCTGTAACGGAAATATGTTGACAACAAGGAGAGCGTACAAAATCAAATAGATATCCTTGTGGATATTGTGGATTCATAACGGAGAACTGTAAAGTAACATCTACTCAACTTCACGAAGTTTATTTTTCTATACATACCATTTTCATGTGCCACGCCTATGCAACGGAAACAAACAAACAAGCCATATCTTGAAGATGTTCACAGTGGGCATCGATGGCGGTGGCCTTTCCGCGGCCTCAAAAAGCACGCGGCGCTTCCGCGCCGCTCACGATGGAATCATCGCCGCAGTTACAAATCTGGGTTTTCTTGACAATTGTTCATCACATTCGGTCTTGACCAATGAGGAAACCAACTAACTATCAAGACGACCCCATAGTTTGTTCTCCCGGAGAGGATTCCTGCTCTAGCGATGCGGCCGCGCCGCGTGCTTTTCGAGGCCGCAGAAAGGCCACCTACATCGATGCCCACTGTACATTATCAGCCACAATATTGAAACACAAAAAAACTCCTACTGTAAGTGTGGAATAGCCCAGAGGTTCGGTGGCAATTTCTTTCCTTTAAGGAAATGTCCTACATCTGAATCATTTGCGTGATTTTTATATCGTTAGAATCGTCAAGCGAAGCTGACCATAATGGTATACATGATTCCTCGCGAAACCTTTTCTCTAAGTCTTGAATTTTCAGAGGAATCAAAGCAAAATATGCTCACAAGTGTGAGGCATCCATGACATTCGCGCATCGTTTGCAACCATCCTAGGGCCCTATGTGATAGATGTCTCGGACTCACCGCGCATGCTCCACGTTAACTGCCCTCTCCTCAAGATAATGGATTTGACACAACGGTTCGCACAGAATTATAGAACGTGACTCGTCATCGGATCGGTTTTCTTGAGACATTTTCGCATAGACTTCTCTTGAAAGGGTTATTTGATGCTCTCATCACGAAAATCGTACAAATTTTGTAACGTAACCCCCGTTCTAGGAGGGTTACAGTGGGAAATGGTGAGGAATGGAATAAAATGCCAGTTTCTGTATGGAAATGGCTGTGGCACTACAGCATAGCTAAATAGGACTACGGTACAAAATAGATACCGTGAGTACATCTTGGAACAGTATTATCAGAAATCAGCAAAACCTCTGGAAATTCTGTAGTAGAAAAGCAGAATAGTTTATTATCAAACGTAATTTCGCTTCACATTACCATTCCATTGCCAAAATCGATATTTTCTCCTTGTTTGGAGCTGCAGTCTAACGACATAAGCCGTTTGGACAATTTTGGACATTGGACACACCCTCACCA
Source organism: Ancylostoma ceylanicum (assembly GCA_000688135.1). Taxonomy (NCBI): domain Eukaryota; kingdom Metazoa; phylum Nematoda; class Chromadorea; order Rhabditida; family Ancylostomatidae; genus Ancylostoma; species Ancylostoma ceylanicum. The sequence continues at coordinate 238,074 of JARK01001604.1, forward strand.
TTCATCATTTTCATTCTTGTAGCAAACCTTGAATACCCATAGAAACGTTCCTAAGCATGTGAGAGATTCCTATCACCCATGCCGGCTTTAGGCCTGGACGTTTAAAATGTAAGCATAAGAAGAGCACAGATATTACTACTAATATTGCATATAATCATCTATAATAGAGTTATTATGGCATGTATCTAATTCTAATGTTTATGTACATAGTTATCTAGTGACCTCATTGAACCTAGTCCATAAACCTGCGGAAAAAGCTCAAAATCTTACCAGAACTCTTTTTCCATAATCACCACAGTTGAGAATACATGAAAAGTTCTAAGAAAACTGAAAAGTCACTTTCGAACGCGATTCCATCAGTTCTCGCATTGCCCGATTTTTCTGCCTTTTGAGCGTGAGGCAGTGGCATTGTGTTTGAATGCAGACGACACTTTATTTGAAGTCATGTCCAATGTCCGAATTCGTCTAAACGGCTTATGTCCAGTCTAACCATTGTCCTCAAGAACGGGGCACTGCACAGAAAGAGTACAGTTATTGTGATCATGTCATCAAATAACCAACTTAAGCGAAGTCTAGGCAGAAATTTCCTAAGGAAACCGATCCGATGACCCTGTCGCCCACCTTCATGGATTCTGTGCCAGCCTCGTTCCATATGCATAACCTTAAAAGGCGATGAAGGACCTAATTCCACGTACTGTGGGCTTCTTCGATAAAAACTTGAAATTCAAGCTAAATTCCACGCTAGATCTCTACATTGCTCGCAAGATGAGCCTAAACGCTGGTTCAATATCGCAGCTTAAACCTAGAAAAAATTGGTCTCCCTAGTTGTAGCTACCGAACTTATCGCGCTCCAATGAGAAACCTAAAGGGCGCATTTTGCTTGTCCTGCGCGGATGCCTGAAATCGATACAATTCTTTGCATTGGATGGGCGGCCTGTAAAATTTCCTTTACTATGAATTTTCGTGGAGAAATTTCTCTTCATGGGCTTTTACATTTTAGTAGGTAGCTTAAGCAGTTCTCATGATGAGATTAAGTGCATAGATATTATTTATGTAAGGTATTTGAGGGTGTTCAATGCCTTTTTCATTTTCCGGAGCCACCAATTAATCCATGCTTCACAATTGCGCTTATTTTGTTGCGTAATTGTCTAGTGGACTTCTTTGTCTTATAATTCCTTACCTTGTCTACAAATCCTTCCTAACCTGTGTAGAATTCTCCCAGTTTCTTTATTTTTTGCTATTTTCCCCTAATATTCTGTCTCTTCCTTATTTTTCTTTAGGTCTGATGTAGTGCTTCATGAACGATAACTGTGTTAGAGAATAAACTCGGGGTTTGTTCTTCGATTTATGTGAATTTACATTTTGACCTTCCATTTATTCAAGGAGGTGGATACTTCAGCAATTCCATTCTTACTCTTTGCTCGGATCATGGACTTTTCTATTAAATTCCTTGTTTATGTATACTCGTGTCCCTACCTTCTCCAGAAATTCATGGAGTATTCAGTAATCTATAGTTTTCAGGTAGTAAGGATGTCGCTCAGCCGCATCCTGCCAGCGGGTAAAAACGCTCGTTTCGTGGTTATTCCGCTTCGCAGCACTCACCATACTGCCCGTAAGTTTTATTTACTCTTAATTTTCAATTTTTTTTCGAATTTCAGGCTGGTTTTGTGGCACTTACCTTAAAGCGTCCTTTTTCAGAGGCAGGAGCGGCCCACAATGTTGAAGCAAGGCCAGAGGAGCTTGACAATCCTACGTTCTTCCAGAAGATCTCCCTTCGCTTCCAAGGTTTGTTTCTATTTTATGAGTATTACCTTTTGACTATACTCTCCCGGCGATTTCAATTCTTAAAATGTGGTTTTACAGGTATTCCTCTGAAGGGTGAGCTTCATCCTCCCAAGTCCATATTTTCGGACTGCGGAAAGGAGTGGTTCGCACCGAAGCCCCTGCCAGAAGTTCCCAAGGACTACAAGGAACATCCGGATAGAGACTTGGTTAGTTGCACTCCTTGCTTTCCATGGATTAACTCAACTGTATCACAATGATTGTCTAGGTTAACTATCCCTATCCTGCTCGACCAATGTACCCACCGAAAACTCGACTCCTGATGATGCCTGATTCGTGGTTCACTCCATTCCAGAAGGTCACCGGAGTCTCAGGTAGATACTATACATTCTTTAGTGTTTTAAGAGGATTTTTTCACGCTGTTAAAGGCTGTGAGGGCTTGAATTTTATTGCTTTAGGACCATACCTGTTCTTTGGTGGTCTGTTTGCTTTCCTCGTTAACAAAGAGTTGTGGGTATATGAGGAGCAAGGTCACATGACCGTTGGATGGATTCTATTCTATCTGCTTATTTCAAGGACTGTTGGATGTGAGTTTTTACTAGTTATGTGATGGTTTATGATTCTATATGCTCATTTTCTCCTTTTTTCTTATGAAGTATGCACCTCCGTTCAAAAACAACGCTTTAACTAGCATATACCTTGTCGCTTCTTATTATACCCATCCGTCATGCTTTGCTTTCCTGTCCTCTAGCTTCCGTGGGTATGCCACTTCTTCCAGCATCTGTAGAAATCCCATAGAAGTGTGTGTGTGTTATCTAAAAATCATGGATTTGGTGGTGATTGCTTCTGTGGAATTCCCCATTGATGAGTTATCCTTCTTTTGTTTTTCGAGGAAGTATGTAATTTTTCACTGATGGTTAGAAGTTAGTTGACCTGGAGCTAAGTTCGGTTAATTTTCCAATGGAGTAATTGAGTTTTTGCATTCCATCTTGTGTAGAGTTGATTGATTGTTGCTTTATTCAAGGCTCTTCATTCTATTTTTCCTCTTGAAGTTCCATAAAAATCCTCGATAATGTTATCCTACTTTTTCTTTCAAGGTGGCATCTTATTATCCTTTTGTTTTGCTTTCATGGCTTAGGATTTTCCATCAGAAATCTTGAACCTTTGTGATCTCATGAATGATCTATTCTAGATAGAATCGATAATTGGTTGTACGGAGAATACCAGAAGCGCATGGACTACTTCAAGGGATTGATTGCTGAAGATCTGAAGGATGCTGTTGAGTTCCGAAAGGTAAAATCTTTCCTGCCTTAGCTTCGGCTCTCTGGTTATTGTTTCTTGAAAGTTTTCTTCCAGACATCTGCTGCCGAGACTGAATCCCTGAAATCAGTCAAGGAGGCTTTCCCACTAATCATGAAAGAGAACATGCAACTTCAACTGGAGGCTCAATACAGGTAATAAATATATCCGCTTAAAAACAGTTTTGCGTGGATAATATTTAAAAGCCATTCGATATGTTTTGCTTTCTTTGCCAAGTTTTCTTTGTAAGACAGCCGCTACCTTCGTTTATCGCAAGAAACGATGCTGTCGATTACTAAGACTTCTCGTCTTTGCTCGCTCATTAAATTAATTTCCATTGAGAAATATTCCTTCCCTTCCTAAGCTTCTGAATCTTTTCGTCTTGGCTGTAGCAGGAAGAACTCGAAAGGAGCTGTTGATTCCGTCGTGGTTTCACCTAATTTTCATGCTTTCTTATATAGCAGTATCACCTCATTCCCGTTATTTTTCCCGTTATTAAGTTTTGAGGGCTGCAAGATAAGTCGTGCAATGTCTAGAAATTGTGTTTTTACATTTGCTTGCTTTTCTCTTCATAGCTTCCCTGCACTCTAGACCTTTAAATATGTCTTCGCCTGCAGCATTCTGTATTATTGCGATTTGCTCGAATTATTCCTCTTTTGATGTAACACTTCCTGCAGATCTATCGATCGCATTAAATCTTTGAGCGAATGCGAAAAAAAATTGTTTTTGCCTTTTGTTGACACTATAATCCAATTCATTGATTCACATAGTCTTTCCACCATGAACTCACTGAAGGTGGAAATTCTAGCCATTCCTAGAAGTGGTAAATTAATTAGATGAAAAGTTTAATCCGGCGAGCAGGCAGTAATACCTTAATTTCCAAGCATAATGCGTAAAAACCACCCTCTCTGAACTCAAAATCTTCGCTGATAGGTGGTAAGATGTCCGATGTTTCCTTCAAAATTATTTAATTTTGCACGTAGAAATTACGCTAGGACCATTCGCTAACCGGTCTGAATTTTCCATTTTGTGGTGATCTAGGTTCATTCTCGTAGTAGTCGGGACCTTGGCTTTTGTTGGTACTATAAATTTCAATGAGTATTTTTTTCAGAAAGAATGTACAAAGTGTTGCGACCGAGCTGAAACGTCGCCTTGATTTCCTCAAGGAGACGGAGGAGACGAAAAAGCGTTTCGAAAAGGAGCAGATGTTGAAGTTTATTACTGAGGGAGTAAGTGTTACAAAATTATTATGGCTTTAATTTCATTTGCAGGGCTATTACGTATTTTATTTTGGGAGTGATAGGTTGCATATTTGTACGTTTGAGATAGTCCTAATCTTCAAATTGCTTTGAACAATCAATTTTGTCTGGAATCCCATGAAGGTTTTTGCTATAGGCGCTGAAATGAACTGGAGATGAATTGCTTTGTTTTTTTTTTTCTGGTTATCCTTTAGAGGAATCTTAATACTGCGTATACGGGAAGTGTCAGCTGTGAAGACCCGCGCACACGCCCATCGCCACTTGCGATGCGGCACTCTAGCTTAGAGAGCGTCCTCCTGACCGCTAGCCTTTGACCCTGCCGCATATGAGGAATCGCATGCGCGTGGGTCCATACCGCAGATTTTTGTGTAAATGTATATTGCAAAGACCCTTGTAGCTGATTTTTGTAAGTGTTGTTACTTTTTCTAAAATCTTTTTTTCGGTTATGGAGTTTCTTCGACCACATTTCGGGGTGCTCCTGCTGTTTTCATAGTTGCTTTTTTTTCTGTAGGATGGCACTATTTTGAAAGCGTCGACGTGTTTCATTCAAATCCTGATTTCTTCCACTTTTTTTGGACTATGGCTTCCACTCTCATTGTTTATGTTAGAATAATTCGAAAAGTAGGTAAGATTTTCATTGTAGTATCGAATTCTTGTAGGTGAACCATGTAAGCACCCTGGATATTCTGCGAGTCTCTTATTGGATCCATATTAAACTAGGATATCGACTTTTGTGAAGCGAATGAGTTTTCGGGCTCGCACGAAGGGTCGAGAACTTTGGGGTAATCAAGTGTTTTTGGGTCTGCATAGTAAATTTGCTTCTGTTCCATCATAAACAGTTTCACTTTTCCCCTTACTATTGAAATGTATTTAAGGTGGAGAAGCAAGCGTCCGAGAAAGCTTTCAAGGATCAGTACCTCCAGAACGCCATCCAGACGTTGAAGGGTCTTAGTGTTCAGGTGTAAAGCGCTAAAGATGAGAGTCGTGCGACCTTTTGAGCAGTCCTGTCTAGCAGCTGGCGACCAGTTACTAGTTAGTTGTTTAGTAGGTTTTGCGGCTCATAGAAGCACTACGGTTTCGAGAATAAAATAGATTTTTTTCCGTTGCTTTCCTCGCTGTTGTTCCATTTCTCGTGTATGTTAGGAGATGATACAATGTGAAGATAAAAGTTTCATTTTTTATTGCAGCGATATTTTACAGGATTTAATTTACAATGTAATGGATTAGTTATTTAGTAGCTAATTTGACAATATTTTTCTTAGATTTGGAATCTCATTAGTTTCTGAACAAGTAGGAATGTAGCTGTCAAGAAGTACACGTAAGCGATGTAAGGCGTTCTTGGATGTGTGTGGAACCAGATCCATGATGACGTCACATTCGTGCTATTGAACCGTAATTTCGGTCACGTTTTGGGAGCATCTGATGTAATAGCTGTGTGAACGCTGTTCGGAATCTTGTTGACATGAGGTTGTAGAATATTGGATTGAGAGTGGCTGAGATGTACTGGAGTAATCCTGGAAATTTTAGGAGTTATTTCGAGGTAGAAGAAGCCATTTAAATCCCTTGAAAAGTAAAGGAGAAACGGCAAAACCTTACCAGTTACTGGATAAAGCAATAAGCACAGCATGGAAGTGTCACATTGCTGTTTTGTATACTGTACTATGAGCCGCTCTATGTGATACGGTAGATAACATACGAAAAATACAGCTGTTACGGTAACTGAAATACTGTGTTATAGCGTAAAATCCGTGGTGTCCAGAATAGAGTGACACTCACAAAGCATTTTAATAACCATCCGTTGTGCTTGCTGACTTTTATGAGGAGCGTAGTTTTTTGTGTGAACGTACAGTATACTCGGTTGTGAGGAGGAGTCTGTACTGTTGGTGTTCCCGATTGGAACGTGAACCCGTGTCGCTGTGGCCATTTCGTTGAGAGTGGCTGAATAAAAGAATTACATTTTTTTTCAGAAATACGGTGAGCATCGATGGAAGTGCGTTTTTTGCGGGCCTGAGAAGCACGCGACGCGTCCGCACCGCTCGCGCCGGAACTAAGGTCGTAATTGCAAGACAAGGTTTTCCTGGTAGTTTTTCATTCTATCTGATGTCAACCATCAAGAAAACTCACTAACTACCCATAAAACTCTTTGGCTCGCTATTGCGGCGACGATCCCAGCGCGAGCGACGCGGTCGCGCTGCGTGTCTCCTCGAGTCCGCAAAAAAAAAGCACTTCCATCGACGCTCACTCTATTTTGCCCTCGACAAATCCACTCACCGAGAATCCGAATATAACAGTAGATGATAAAAATCAATGGTAATACGAATGTGACGACCATGGTTAACTAAATTCGCAAGTATGTAAGATGAAACTCTGGATGGGTTACTGTAACGCACTAACCTCGAATGGATATCGAAGCGGTATTCTTTGACTGGTAACGTAGTCACAACTTCCTCGTTGCGAATCCAGCTCACGATTGTATCCACAGAAATCCGGGACAATTCGTTTGAACTAAACCAGTTTACCTTGTTTATTGTATTTTTTTTTCGGTTAGTAACCTATTTACATGTATTCGGTAAAATCCTGATTTTCTATGGAATTATGCGAGAACTGTTCCCCGCACCTGCTAGGAGCACACAAGTCATTTAGCCATGCATTTACGTATTTTTTTATGGTACGTTTCACGTGAGAAGATAGCTGAAGAGATATCAGAGAAAAAAAAGGCTTGGGGAAGTGTGTGAGATTTCAAAAGGCGGCCGAGAAGAACACCGAGAACACAAAATCTTTATTATCACCGCTTTTGAAACAGATTGTATGACTATCTGAGCTCTCTTACTAATACACACTCTCTCAGGATGGCTAGCACAGTGGTTGCACTTTCGGGTGTGTATCATCGTGAGGAGAGAAGGGGCGTGACAAGGCGACTCTGATTGGCACATTCGGGCCGCCCGTCACGCCCATCTGTTTGAACTGGTACGGCGCTATACACCAGTAATTGCGGGATTAACGCAGCTCGAATTCGAGCAGGTGGGCGTGACGGGCGGCACGAATGCGTCAATCAGAGTCGCCTGACCACGCCCGTTTTTCTCTCATGATGATATACACCCTGTATTTTCTGTTCCGCTACTAGCGGGTCAAAAAAAAAACAGAAAACCCACCTGTAGGCCAATGTACAACGATGGAAAGAATGCGAGTAACCATATCAAATATATCAAGTATATTACTCTGAAATATATTTGAAAATATTGTAAAAATAGTATTTTATTCATCATGGGGAAAAAGTTCTACAGAGCCAGCCAGTTTTGATAATTTATATATTGAATTATGTTCTTCCAGAAATTTGAGCTCTTTTTTAGCCAAACTTTGTACTGCGAAACGTTCCTGCAGCGCTGCAGAATTCTGGTCGCGTGTGATTCGCTGCGCCCAGCAGAAGGGGCGTGTCCAACCAATGAACGGCGAGCACACCAAATTCTTGCTCTCGAAATTCACTCTTTGTTACCAATTTGTGAGGGTTTTCCTCCTAGATGAGGCCACTTAAAGATGTCAGACCTGCGTTTATCAAAAAGTGCACGATGATTAAATGGATAACATATGGCGACGTAGCGTTCAGCTGTCAACGAAACGATTGTCAGGATCGAGGCGAACGTAAACAGCGATATGGAGGTACCTGAAGCTATGCATGGACTATAAAACAAACTATAAATCATGCATATGAAGGACTCACTCATGAAAGCGCAGTATCCTGCAATTGCTGGCGGTCGATCCTGCCGCCAGAGATGAAAAAGATCGAATGGGACTCCGACGACAATCAAACACAGGTCGGATATGGCAAGTGAGGCGAGGAAGTAATTTGTGTGCGAGTGTAAGGATGCTGTCTGGAAATAACTGGTCAACCTGGATTTCTGGTTATCGTCGTTCCTGCACAAGGGAAATGAGAAATTTCTAGATGCCGCCAAGCTCCTTAAATTTCCTGGAAGTACTGCAGAGAAGGTTTTTTCATACGCTGTCCACGATTACCAATTTTGCACGGGAACCCCGTCTTTTCTAGGGTTTCAATAGGTCTACTGCAGGAAATCGGGGAAAAATTCCAATTTTGGTAAGGATTGGCACACTCAGACCGAAATTACCCAGGGTAAACAAACACGCTAACAGATCCTAAATTCACCCATAGATAACAGTAGCGTCAACACGTTTACCCTGGGTAGCCTCTATGACGCAACCAGGCCTATATAGGTTTTATTTCGATCTGCGAGGTTGGTCTCTTGCAATCCCTTTGTCAGGCCTTTCGCATACCCCCC
>JARK01001604.1:247212-258017 GCA_000688135.1 Ancylostoma ceylanicum
AAAACTGCTCAACTGCAATTCAATTCCAAATGTTTGTTTAGAAAATTTCGGCATTAGGTTTCTTCATATTATGTTGCAAAGTGTGCGAATGGTACTTGAGTTTACTATACTTTACTATACTATGTTTCACTACACTTCACTTTACTATACTATACTTTTGAGACAGAACTGCAAGCTCATGCATGTGCTTCCATGGATCCGAGCGCAGGTCACGTGATTCCATACCGAAGAAATTGACAGATGTAATCAGAATACTATATCTTAGTTGTAATACGCAGTACTGTGATCAGTATGGATTATTGATTGTATAATTCTGGATGTACACTCAAACAACATCCGGAAGTCTCTTCTAATTGGATCGAGTTTTAAGACGTTTTCCCGCAAATTCCCTGTACTATACGGTGAACTCCATGCGGTCGTAGACAAGGGCTGGGACCGCGGCGCGAGCACTCTGGTTCTCTGGTGCGCCGAGGCAGCAGGTCTGCTGGGCAGAGACACAGAGAAAAACCGCGCCGCGGTCCCGACCCTTGTCTACGACCGTTTGGAGTTCACTGTATGTAGCAGAAGTTATGACGTCACTGTGAACCAAGATTTTTGGGATTTCCCAGTATCGTGATTTTTAATTCTTTCTGGATTAGGATTTACCAATCATAACCCTTTGCGAGGAGGAAATATGCTTCTGGATTTGCTCTGTCCGTTTGCACTGCCTTGCTTTTGGCAAAGCACGCAAGTTTTTCTGCTGCGCCAAAGTGCGCAAGTTTTTCTACAGCTAGCTGCTTGAACAGGCAACTTTTTCCATAATGGACTTACTTTGTAAATTACAAGTACTGTAAGTATGTTGCCAACTAGTCCAATACATCCAACAAGTAGAAACAAAACCGACAATAACAGCTTTATAGTGTATGGAATGGATGTGTCACTGGAAAAAAGAGCTTTGATCTTCTACTGATTTACTTGTATCCGTAACTTCAAAGTAATCCTGACCTCAGCTTAGGATAAGCATCTGTGTTGTTAGAGTTGTATATGAACAATGTTAGATTGGCAAAATCTGCCACTTGGTCCAGATGACAGTACTGCTTCAATACATCCAATGGAAGGTTGAGTACGGATTTCTGGAAGAAAATGATTGTGCATTATTGTGGATTCTATCCAGAAAACAAAGCGACTTACAAGACTGCCATTTTCATCTGGTACTTTCAAGTCGAGCACTGCTGCGATAACGCTGTTGTTTGCCATAGTGTCAATGTCGATCATGTTCGCAGCGGGATGATTTTTTTTCGTGGATAATTGGCTTTTTTAGACCATAGACAACTGACAAGTAAGTAAGTAAGTAGCTTCTGGAAAGAGTTTAGTAATAGCATCAGAAAACAGCAGAGGAACGAAGCGCAGTTCTTTTCGTGGAAAATGGATGACGCTAGTGGAGAATAGAAGCTGTGAAAAGCTCAGGATTAAAGGACAAGGATCAAGTTGTCTGGAATCGGCTGAAAGTTTGGTACTCTGGCAATCTTCCTGGATATGAGAAGCGAATTTTTTTCATGGGAATGAGTAGGCGTACATAGTCATAGAAGCAAACAATGTGAGAGGGCAATATACGGGCGGCTGGAGGATCCGGAATTTTGGTTGTAGGTCAAATTCCGAATGTTATCTGGATGAGACGGAGATATGACCATTTGGCTATGGCCAATCCGGAGAAGATCAAAGATAAACTGAAGTTAGGATAGGAGCGAAAATATGTACATGCTTGAGTAGCATAAAAAGGAAGGAGAAGTTATTCCCAGGATCTCTGGATCTGGATAATCTCTGGATGTGAAAATTTCTCGAAAGAAGCCATTAGAAGCCACAATAATTATTCAATAAGATATCAGAAGAAGTAGATCCAGAAAGTTCGCGGCGAGACTTTCCTGGATTGCACTCAAAGGAGTGGAAAATTTAATGAGACTGACTCAGCGACGGCACGAGAAAATGCTGAGAAAAATGGCAAAAAGACGAGCACAAAGAGAAAAGTTCCTTCTGGATCTAGCTCAATGTAGAAAACATAGATATCGATCTGTCCAACAGCTGCAGCCCAAGCTAGGTATTCGTATGTCTTTGTATCCACGGCAGGAGCAATAGCGAAGCGTAGAAACTGCTCAGGTGGGCGTGGCTTGGACTTTGTTGTTGCATAGTTCTAGTAAAGGGTATATAAACAGTCTTATTTCATGGATTTCGTTTCGATAGTGTTCTGGTGCGAATTTATGCCTTCATACAGTACTTACTGTTGTTACTGTTGGGTTTGTATAGCATTTCTGGAAAAGAATTTTATTCCAGAAACTAGAGCAGCTAATTTTCCTGGAGAAATTCTCGATTATCCACAAAAAGCTTAGTCATGCGATTGCCTTGTTTACACTTTTTCGAACCAATAGTCGAAAAAAAAATCATTCATTAAAAGCGCAATTTACAAAGTGCAACCTCGCTGCTGACAGGATGAAGCAAAGTGGGCGGGGCATTCTGCAATTTGAGGCATATTTATACACATTCGTCTGGCATTTAACTGCTCTTCTCGGATGACTTCTACTTGTTTAAAAACTCACGACTCTTTTTTTCGCGCAATTCTACAGTATCCATAACTGTTTCACGGCTCAATCCCAGAACTTCTGACTTCAGTAGTAATACTCGTATTACTCACATTAACTTACTTTGTTTCCGCTACAAGTTAGCACACCAACGACAAAGGATTTGCAAGCGAAAAAAGTGCTGACGTTCAAATTTCCTACAGTAGTCTTTAGATAATCCAGATAACATCAGGAGTAGTATTAGGCTTGGATTTATCCTGATTCCAGAAGCATTTTTTTGCGAACGCTGTCATACTGTGATGCCATTTCCTCGCAGCTGAGCCGTCAAGGTCCTGACGTCGCTAATTTACGGCTGTCATAGAGTTGAACGCCGTCCATTGTGTGGATTTTGAAGGACGAGTTTTTTCTGGATAGAAATCCTGATAGATTTTGCTCTCCTTCTGAAGCTACACATGAATTCCAGAATTTTGCAGCCCCTGGGAAACTTCCATGCACCTCCTGGATTTGATGTTCCACCCAGAAAAATTATGCTAAAAAATTTCGCATCCAGACAGAAATCACTGGACAAAATACCTGGATAAAATTCCTCACTCTATAAAAGTACCGTTATCAGACCTCACCTCTGCTGACTTGTTACTGGTTTGGCCATGTAACTAGTTTTCCGCAGAAAATGTATTATTGTCGGAAAACGCATCTGAGCGCCGAAAGTACATACCATGAAGTTGCGTGGTAGTCGCCTCATTAAATTGCGTTCAGGATGGGTAAAAACACGTCATGGATACTCTTGGCAAGAAATTGCCCACTACTGGCAGGGTAACCACAAAATTTCATTAGTTTCCAGGTTTACTTGGGTGGGCTGCTAAGTAAATAAGTAAGTAAATGTTCTGTGCACGACTACTTCTGTTTTTGAACCTGCACAAGAAAGAAGAAGTTGCTATCCAAGAATGGATATGGATTCATGGACAACAGGATGGAAACAGAACTCCAAAATGACTAGAATTTCAGGAAATAATGAAATGACCGGTGAATGACGGATAAAAGAGTTAAAGGGGGGGGGGGCACTAGAAGTATGTTTTCCAAGTTTTTCCAGGATATTCAGCAGCAGCACAGCTACAGTTAAAGGACATGACAGGACCCCTATCCAAATATAAAAGTAGATTCACTACAATTTATTTTACTGGTAGGGATGGTAATTTTACTGGTGGGGTTGGTAACTTTGTATGGGTGTTCCTGCATGAAACCAAATTTTTTAAAACGACGCTACGACACCTCAGTCCAAAATTCATCCAGAATTAGTAGCAGAAATCCATGAAAATATTTAACGCTCCCTCTAGGATGACGTCACCGCACCGTGGCTTGAAATAGTGGCACACCCCAAATTTTGACTGCGTCGGAGTTTCTGGAATTTTCCACAAAAACGATATCCAGGAGAAGAATGGAATCCTGATAATGCCAAACCTAGGCCATAGGACGATCCTAAGCGCGGTTCCTGGTTCCAGTTTTGAAGGCGAGGGCAATCGATGAATCGATTAGCGCTGACAATTCTGGTTTAGTTACCCAAGTTCCGGGCCATTTTTAGGAATTCGAATGTTGCATGGATCTAGCCGAGTGAAACGGCTGATATTCTCTGGATTCTTTATTTGACTTGAGATAGTGCTTCGATGTAGTTTTACCTGGGGGCTTGGATACATCATTGAGATTTCCCAGGGTAAACGTGTTAATGCCTATGGTGTAGTTGAGTAAATTTGCGTGGGATTGATAAGTTTACTTTGGGTAATCTCAGTGAAGCAAGCAATCTCCCCAAAACTACTTCTTCTGTTGTCCAAGTATTCCGGATGGTTTATGGTCTCACATATTCTAGGGACCATAGTAGAGGGTTTCAGTTTAGAGGCTCAAAATCCTATTGGTTATCCTTGAAAAGAAAACCTTCCCCATGAAAAAAGAAACACTCGTCTGGAACCCGTAATAGCTCAGGAATCCGGCCAGAACCTAGTGAGCTCAAAATCCCAGGATCCTCTTGCAAAAGTCGGCATGATGTCACTTCATGAGCGACATCTAACACTCAATCGTCTGGAATTGACGTAAACACCGCCAATTTTGCAATGATGCACCAACTAAATCGAGAACTGGTCCGAAAAACATCTCTCGGGACGTTAGATAAGCCTCAAAGGGCCTGCCTACGCGAACTGGGATTGACGCTTTTCCACGTGGAAGCATCCAGGAAGAGGCAAAGTATCAGCTTTTTCACGTCTGAACAGTCCGTTCAACTGTAGGACACATTCGTACTTGCTGCCTAAGTGCACCATTCGCGAGGATTCGTCCAGAAACTCACTTCGGGAAAAGATGCTCCCCATCTGGAATTGATACACCTTATGGCGATGACCTCGGGGCACGTTCACTCATAAATCCTCGAAAACATTGCAGTATGTTTTCAACAACATTTCAATTTTTATTTCTGGAAGAGAAGGGCTATTTTATTCCCTAGGTGAGAGTGGAGACATGTGGAGAAAGCGTTGACCGTTCGACAAATCCTGGACACTTCCCGGATTAGGAAAGCTATACTTTTTTATTCGAAGCTCGAGAAGGCGAAGTTCAAGGAAAATTGAGACAAATCTCTGGTCATCCTTTAGTAAGATGGAACAGATAGCAGGTAAGCTAGCAAGAACCCATCACAATCCATGAAAATGGGTCAAGATATCCTGGCAATAAAGCCGTTGTCGTCCAGTTATTTCCTCCTGGTGATCATGTTGACCGCTGGAGGGAACACGAGGGTTGGGAAACAGGTGGATGATGGAAAGGAGAAAAAGACGTTCTTCTCGGATTGCAAATAGCATGGACAAGGAAAATTGGTAGGGAAGCAACCAAATATAGCAAAATAAGCAGCTTTTAAGCGCAACGTTTGGAATAATAGTTCCTTTGGGAGCCATTTTCGTGAAGTCGAATGTTCATTCAAAGTCCATCTCTTAAATCCTTGAATTTTCCTTAGAAGTCCAACTATTGGGCGCTAGATGGCAGCAATATATTTAACGTCAACTGTCAGAGGGATGCTACTGAGTACAGACTTTATTGAGATTCATTTATGGTTCTGGGCAAAAGTTTTGTAGAATTTTTAGGATCGCCAAGCCATGCAGGCATAGCAGAGTGGTTAGAGCGGTTGTTCGCCGTTCTGGTGATCAAGGGTTCGAATTTCGCCCGGTGCCGGACTTTTGCAAATTCAATGCTGACCACCCGTACGACCGCTGCACTTATCCAACTAACACCCACATAAAAAGTGGCCCGGATGGCTCAGTGGTTAAAGCGGCAAATTCTGTCCGACAGAATCTGTCCCTGTCGCTGTTTCCACGGGGTTCACTGCACGACGTCCCCCGTGATCTCCTTCCGGTAGTCCAGGAAGGCTTCCGGCAACGTTTTGGATAAATTTCTGAGATGGGCAAAAGTGTATGTTTGTGGGTCGATCGCGTGGACAACTCACGCGTGTAGGCGTAGCTCAGTGGATAGAATGGTCGATCGTCACGATGGGGGTCGAGGGTTCGGATCCCCGCCGGCTACCACTGTTTTGCAAATAATGTGTTGCTAAAATAATTATAGATTGAGACAAACCCTAGAGAACTCTTGCATGAACCTAATATTTACTCACTTTTTCATTGATTTTTTTACGTTGTAAAGGAATTACAATGCCACCCTTCAATACAACACGCATAAAACTGCACCAAAAACTAGGAGGAGCAGCTCTGGATTTCAAGCTGGGAAACTGGCGCTTCAAAGCACAATAAATGCGTGTTCACAAAAGCGCTTGCTCCATAAAACCATTACACTGTCATGGATTTTCTGCTACATTGTCCTAAATCATTCATAGCACGTTTATTACATTTCTGCTGTTCTTCTGTTCTGTTACACTCGTACTCTGTATTCCATTACATTAGGTCATTATTAAACAAAAGTGCGTCTATGGGTAAAACAAAATTATTTTAAAAGAATGACCGTGCGTAAAATACAACACCTCAATCCAAACTCACTTTTTTTGAAAAATATCCAGGGAGAAAGAATGACTTATCATAGCAACTTGCAATGCTGTGAGTCAAAATGGCGCCCATTCAACTTTTACTCCGTCGAGTGATGCTATACCGGGATAACTCGTCCTGACGAATCACCAGGAAGCACAAAGAAGACTGCAGACCGCTTCAATCCAGGAGAAGATAGGATCAGTACGCTTGAGGTACATAGTATAGGCATCTGTTGAGAAGAGGCCAGCAACATCTTGGGGACGATGGTTTGAGCGTGGAAATGGTAGACAAACCCCTCGAATGGGAGGCGATGGGATGGGATCCCGGAGGACCCCACTTCGGGGACGCAGACGCCCAAGATCGCGCCCTCTGTACAATAGAACCTATCCCACAGAAAGTGATTCCATCCACCCTTCTATCAGCTCCGCAGATGCACCCGCGAGCAGGAATCTCCTCTGACTGTGTTACGTACCTGCGTCAGGTTTCGATTTCAAGGATAACATGGAAAAATTCGTTTTTGATGAAAAACTTTGGAATTTCCGCAGTTTAGGGAATAATCCCAGGGGTTCATCTATCCAACACTATCTCTTCCTAGAAAGCAACGGAAAAATTTCATATTTTACTTCGGTGTTTCGTATTGCCGGCCTAGGTCAAACAAAAACACATCACTGCAAAAATTGGATGAGAATAAGTTGCTCTGTGCGGTTGTATCCTGTATCATTGTATTCGTCTTGAAGCTCTGCGGAAGTTCCCCAAAAATAGACGGGTGACGTCATATTTCCGCGAAATTTCCGAAAATCGGGCTCCATTAGTAAATCACGATCTGCGGAAGTTCCGAAAGTTTACCTGGTTATACAGCGAACCGTGCGATAGAGAGAGAAATAAACACTAAGAAGAGAAGGAGGATAAGACTACACATATTTTTTTATATAAAGACAATATATTTATTATTCAAAATTAAATTTTGGATGTAACGAATTCCCTTAACTAAGGAGTTAGAAGAGGAGAACAAACCATCGTATCACTAGGAAGTTAGATGTGGCTATCCGGCAGAGCGTTTGATGTTTTCCTTTATCCTTATCCAACATACAATACTCTATTTCCCAATGGAAAATCAAAAGGAGGCCGTACATGCAGCAAGGATCTGGCGTCGTGGTCCTAAAATCACCAGGAACTCGCCAGTTTCTCGGGAATTTCTGAAGTATTCATTTATTTATAAGTATGCAAAAGATTTCCAGTCCTACAAGAGGGAAAATAGCATAGAAGAAAGGAGCATCGTGGTAAAGTTCAAGAAAACTATGTCTTGAAATGGAACCAAGAGAGCAAAAGATTCCACAAATTTTCAGAGGAGGGCTTTTGATGGGGAAATAATGAGATTAAACGAAAAAAAAAATAGTGACGTACACTAACTTGGTCCATGGTCCAAGGAATATTTCAGCCTGTAATGTGACACAACTTGTGTATTCTAGGACAATGCAATAAAGGAAATAACGTTATAAAAGGTCTCGCGTGGAAAAAAAAACGTTCACAAGGTGAAAATTGTTAGTAATGTAAGGTATCCACGTAAGCAAAGGATTAGTGTAAGGTAGAGGAAAAAACGTATTACAGAGACATTAATAGTCACTTGATGATTTGCCATTTATATATCACGTATTGCAAGCCTCAGGTTGGTTCTTGGACTCTGGTGATTATTGAGAGCATGGGTAATGTCTTACCCATGTGTATGATTACCCCAGACTGGCCGCCGGGTATAGACAAAGTGACGTACGGGTGAACTCGTGGAATGTTGCCAGGTAAAGGATAGATTTGGGTACGTTTTCACATATACTATAAGTGATTTCGGATGCATCCGAGCCCTGGATGCCGGCAAGGTGACTTCGGACACCAAATCTGCAGGAATCCTACGTCACTAGAGTTCGCAGTTCTGACTGAGGTTCTAGGAGTCGATACATGTTTCTTCTGCTGCACCTAAAAGCAAAGGTTCCTGGGTAAACAAACCGAAAAGGACTACACGAACTGGATTGGCACGAAATATTCAACAGCGAGCATGGGCGTACTCTCCAACTCCGTTTCACATCGCGAGACATAGAAGTCGATTCAGTAAGGTTTAAAAAAATGCTCGAGAGTCAGGAAGGTGAACAAAAAACACAAGAGTCGAAGAGGAGGTGCATTACTCAGAGAGAAGTATCAAATTCACCTTGTGAAAGTAACGAAGAAATTTTCAGGAAAACAATATAGCAAGAGATTTTCCCTACTTAGTTCTGGAATCGATCTTTAGGATCCTATAACAGCAGGATTTTGCATATTGGAGAACTCATCGAAAAATGAAAGAAAACTCCCTTAAGCCCTTCCGGGACTGATCCCAGATCAGTAGCTTATTTCATGAACATTCCTTGCCAATTCTGAGCTTCCCGATCGTCCAGGATGGCCGCGTGTCTTATGCGAAATTTTATGGATTTCAGAAAGAATTTTGCTGACCTTCGTTAACTAGTATCAGCTACTAGTCACACAATCGCAAAATAATGAATTTGCAAAAGGAGAGCAGTAGGAATTGAACTCGTCTACTTACACATCCTTGTAGTGATTGATTCTGTCAGCTCTAAATGCTCAGTTCTGGGATTACGCCATGCATTTCGACATAGTAGCGCAAGTACTGAATTTTACATGATTTATTCTGACGGTTTCATATGCTCAGTTGTGAGATCAAGCCATGCATATTGAGTTGAACAAATTACTCAAAGCCACAAGTGCTGTATTTTACGTGATAGATTCTGTCGGCCCTATATGCTCACTTCTAAGATTAGGCCATGCATGTCGAACTGATCAAACGGCACCGTAGTACCTCACGTACTTAAGTTCACGTGATTGATTCTGACGGCCCTATACGCTCAGTTATGACTTTAGGCCATGCATGTCTAGCAGGCGAAACTGCTCCACATGGCGTCTCAAGTACTGGATTTCACGTGATTGATTCTGTTGGCCCTATATGCTCAGTTCTGAGATTAAGCCATGCATGTCGAGTTGACCGAAATGCAGTTGGTGAAACTGCGCCGCATAGTAGCGGAACTACTCACTTTTACGTGGTTGATTCTGTCGCTGCCATATGCTTAGTTCTGAGATTAAGCCATGCATGTCGAGTTGATCTTTACAGAAACTGCACACTATTCATCGAATCAGCCGGTGTCAAATAGAGCAGGAATATGATAACTTAGCAACTTGAAAAGCTTGCAGTGTTGATGTACAACATAAAACAAGATAATAGATTCATTTTCTGGACAACTTCAAGATTTTCTGGATAAGTAGAAATAAGGAAATCAGGCAAAATTTAGCGAAGCCGTGGTTGGTTTGAATACAATAAATAGCCCAAATTGAATTAAGTCTATGCTCATGCCAGGCTTCTTTAAGAAAATGCGCACAGAGCCTGAGAAAATATCCGAATTTCCGGGTAGCTTAATCCAGAGGTGGGTTGGATGGATTGCCAAAAGCGCAGCCGTTACTGTTTTCGAGTAAGGCCAGTTGGAGTCTATCGAGGATGTATTTTGCAAAAGCTACGTTTATCCCGATATCGTGAAAGATCCTAAGATCGTCCTTCTAGGATTATTACATCGTAGAGTACTCATGGATAAAAACAAGCTATTTTGCCAGAATCTGCTAGGTAGTGCTAGGGGCTTTGCTACGAATAAACTATGTACTGTAACAGCTTCTTATCTACTTATAAAATAAGCACTTAGAGTTGATTAACTGTTCAGACAATCCTTATACAGCTAGGATGGAAGCTGCATATTCTGGTGCAAGGTAGCTTATGGATTTGTATGCTGCGCAAGGCTTCTTCCAGGATTACTATCGTATGCAAAACAAAAAGGAGAGAGAGAGAGAGGAAGATTTCACGAGCAATATCTGTAGGAAGTCCAGGGCAAGGATTAGCCAGGGTAAACGTGTTGACGCCCATCTTAAAAATGGGTAAATTACGAGGTGTAAGCACGTTTGCGCAGAGTGATCTCGGCTATGTACGCGGCCGCCCCAGGATTTCCCCGACGAATCGCTCTGGATCGGCTGATGAGGTGAGCGCACGTCGGCGACTGCAATTTTCGGTAACGGCCGGGTCCTCGACGAAGCCATTCGACGTCCACTACACTGTGCTTATTGCAATAGTCCAAGATTCAAATGTCTTCTGGCTATATGAGAATCGTCGGCGCTCAAGACGTGAGGACAACAACATTCCAGGAAGAGGCGGCGAAGAGGTGTATTG
>JARK01001604.1:258339-301861 GCA_000688135.1 Ancylostoma ceylanicum
GCAGAGGAGGTGCAGCCACCTCCAAAAATGCACTTGGTCAGGTGTGGGATCCAGGCGTATAAATGACGAACTCCCCGGAGAAATACGGAGCAGATCAGCCAGGAAATTATGCTCACAACTAAGTGCACTATGATAATGAGGTGCATATGGATTTGCTTACGATTGCAGACAAGTTATGAGACCACATCCGTGCGCTTTTTTCGCGGATTGAATTGCATGCGTAATGGAGCAACTATGTAAATTTGCGTGGATTTCGATGTGGCTGCAGCTTTGGAAGACATATGACGAATGCTGGATGGATGCTGGATCCTGAGTTATCCTGGAGTCATGTTCTACATTTGGATTATCCTGGGAGCCTCATGGGAATTCTGCAGGTAAAAATTGCTACAAACTGAAATAAAACAGTGTGAAAGGGTTAGCTTTTAGCAGTTATCCAGGAAAAAAGGAAAAACGAGTACTCACGGCATTCTAGTAATCCTGGAAGTGCTAAATATGACTGGCGAATTTTTCTTATGGCTCAAACGAGCGGGATGGTCCCTCTATAAGCTAAGCAGCTGAAACCTACTTGGATGAAATTTGCAAAATATCCTGGGAGTGCTATTTCCGGAATATTCCAACACAAATTTGCTTTTTCCATTTAATGAAAGCTGAAGAGACCACTAATAGGGATAGGATATTTTTAGAAATAACCTCCATTCCATCTAGGCAGACGAAGACTAGAGAACATTGGATTAGGAAGACATCGGGATCCAGGAAAACGATAATCTTGACAGTACACGTATGACTTTGAGGACAGCAAAAATGATCGAAGAATACAATGAAGGAGGCAAAAGAATGACCCACGGCCAAATAGTGCACCAATGCAAATAGAAAAAATAGGAACGGAAAAAATGATCAATGAATGTAGAAATTGCAGAAGTTACTCAAAATTTTTGCCCTTTAGGCTATTAGTCGTTTTTTTTACTGCTGTCCATGAAGTGGTTTCTGGGAAATTCTATCCAGAAATTTTGCTTTCAAAACATGAAATCAATTAAATTTCTACTTCTCTTTGTAGTTGGAGCGGTTTTCTTCCCTACTATAGTGTGAATTCCCCTGATTACTAATATTCGAGATACATACACTAAAAATCTCTGGAAAACGAAAGACGCGGGAATCCAACAAATCGTGGATTGGCTCTCATTTCAGAGCAGTGCTGGGAATGGAGCATCGTTCACTGGAAAAAACGACCGAGGCGAAGATAGTCGACCTTTCAAGTGCTGCACCAGACGACTGTGTAAATCCATTTGTTCTTTCCTTCCACACTCTTAGTCATGCTATCTATAGGATCCACACTGTTTGCTTGGCCATAAAAAAGGATATCACGCTTGAAAAGCAGGACTAAACTGGCAGCTCATCGCTGTGACGGCTCACTGTTTCTTTGGAGAACGGCTTCTGAAAGAGGATAGTGAATAAGGATGAAAAGGAATGCCTAAGGAGGAGAGGGTTCGGATGTGACGATAAGAATAGGGAGAAAGGCACAGGATGCTAACTTCTCTGGATTATGACATAATTCCGGGTACTGGTTTGAGGCGAGCCATCCAATTATTGTGTATTGCCCTATTACCCTTGAGTACATCTAGTAAATAAATAAATAAAAATTCTCTGGATTTAGTTAATTTTGAGCTTTTGATCGGGAATTTCCAAAAGCATAACTGAAGAACCATTCTTCCAATGATTTCAAAAGTCTTTAATTAATAATTAGTTGGTCATAATATATCCAAGGAGCACCGCCTATCAATTCAAAGCTACAGCGATGTGTCTTCACTATCGGATTCAGCATCGAATTCTTTAAATGTCCAATTCCGGTCATCCAGGGTGTGCGGGTCCCACCACGAAAACCAAAAAAAAAGAAAAAAAAAAACCGAGAAAAAGGCGAAAAATCGTCTAGTATGTCTATACATACATTTATGCCTACATCCATATACGTACGTACACAGTTTTTGGTAGAGAATTTTAGTGACAAAATGACTCTCTGCGAATCACCTGAGAAAATTATTGAAACAAAATAGTGTACTGAAATAGAAGCTTGAATAAATAATAAAGTTTGAATAGAATTCGAATATTCGGTTATTCGAAAAGAGGACTCCGCGTACAGACACAACATGATAGATTCACTATTTTTCACATTTTTTCTACTTATTATTTCCTACATTTAATAACTTGTCATGCCGTTTCCGTGTTCCTGAAGGCCAATCAGCAGGATTTTCTCCTGAAAGCTCCCCTAGGCCTAAGCCAAATCGTATGCGTAAGCGCATAAGCCTAAGCCCAAGCTCAGATGGAAAAATTCGAACAAAGTTCACGTACAGTGGGCGTCGATGGCGACGGCCTTTCCGCGGCCCCGAAAAGCACGCTGCGCGACCGCACCGCTCGAGCAGGAATCCTCCCCAGGACAACAAACTATGGGGTTTCCTTGATAATTAGTTTGTTCTCTTGTTATTTAACATCATATGTGATGAATAACTGTCAAGAAAAACCCAGATTCGCTATGGCGACGACGATTTCATCGAGCGGCGCGGTCGCGCCGCGTGCTCCTCGAGGCCACGGAAAGGCCACTACCATCGACTGTACTTTTTTCTCTGGAAATTAATTTCCATAAGAACCAGTGGGGGACGCTAAAAGTGGGCGGATTGGAGGGGAGAGAATAATGAAAATATTAATTCAAACGTCACCGTCAGGTTAACAGTAGAATATCTCAACCGAGATCCAGGGAAGCAGTAAGAACACCTCTCCCCTACCTTGCCCCTGTTATGTGAACAGTGAACTGTTCTACTTTCCAGAGAGTAAAAAATAGAATAAAAAGGATATATAAAACAGTCTTCAGAAAACCTAGCACTTCACACTTGGATGCTGATGACAGTATTATTGTCAGGTAATAATGAGCTGAAGTTGCTAATTAATTGGCGCACCCTTTTCTAAACCTAGATGTAGGCGAAAAATTCAGCTTGCATTTATCCTGAAATAAGCAAGAAATATCTGGATGAAACTAGCGAGCAACGACCTGACCGTAAATTACTCTGTCACGACCTGCTATTGACTGGGAATTTGGCTCGAAAAAAATCTCCATTACACCAAAGAGGAAAATTGTTTCCAAGAAAAGTATCACCTACGAGTTTTTCTCTTCCCGGATAATTCCCAGGCCTAATATGACATGACGCTCTGGAAAAACAATTTTCAGATGGTTATGTCCTTCTTTGTGATAACACTGATATCCACAGATGGACGTGAAAAAGAAAAGAGCAAGGTTCACCAAGAAAGTCGTGCCAAGCCGTGCAGTAGTGTGCACATCGACTTGTGGGATTGTGCTAAGGAGCGGTTATATAGTGCCAGAGAGGCAGGATTTGCAGCTTATCTTCAATCTTAGTTCCCTAACAAATTTGCCTGGATTTTGTAAATTCACGCTCTCATCCAAAAATCCTGAGGGGGTCTGCAGCCGCAGCTGTAGAATCCGAAAATTTTCGCGGAATTCACATTGCTCGTGTGATTCACCCCCAGTCCAACTATTTTGTCTGTCTCAGAAATTTATGCAAAACGATGCTGGAAGCCTTCCTGGACTACCCGATGAAGATCACGGGGGACGTAGTGCGACTGTACAGCAGGATTTACGTAAAGTCTTGAACCAAAGTTTATTTGTGATCCAGAATTTCTCGGTTATACATTAAAATTCTTTGGCAATATAATGTGATAGAACGTTCTACTACTTGTCATGTATAAAAAGTAGAGACCAGGTTCATGGAACATGGACAATAATGTTGATTGTTCAAAAGTAAGTGTTAAATTAGGTGCAAGACTTTTGGGCCAACTTAGAAAACATTTGGGAAGGCTTGTGCTTTTCTGGAAGCTGAGAGTGGAAGAGATTCCTAGAGCAGAACATCCTGTAAAGCCGACCCAACGTTCTTTCGCTGTGGCTAGTTTTCAAGAAAATCGCAGCGTCATTTTAACGTTATCCTGGTTTTCATTACTTGATTAGCTTTTATTTTTATTTTTCTAAAATTTTTAATACTCATCCTTGCTTACAGCTTTGTAACAATACAGCTTTGTGACATCTTGCAGCTCTTCCATGACATTAATAATCCCCACCAAGTATAATGCAGACAATGAACTGGTAAACACAAACAAGTAAAGAAATGACTGCCTCAACAAATGACTGGAATAAACTACTAGGAAAGAGGAAGAAGTCATGTCTTGCACAAGCTTTGGCGAATATCCAGGATCCAATGACCTGCACAAATGCACCAGGTGATCTATGGGCTTTCTCAGGATGAAATCGGGACGGAAACTACGCCGACATCACATGAGTCCGGATAGCCAATGAATGACATGATGTATTGCCGGAACATTCAAACACTACAGCAACTCATACGATCAGAAAAAACGAATAGGTGTCAGATGGCTTTGAGATGGATCAAGATGCGCTAGAAATCAGGAGTTTGCAGTGAAAGTTTACTGTAAATTTGCAAAGAGTAATTCTGCAGCAAGTTCCTTGCTGCATCCTCCTGATGATTTTGAAGTCAGAATCGTGGATGATGATTTTAGGATAAGGAAAACGACTACGAGATGGCTGGGGAATAGATATTTTCCAACTTCAAGGAACAACAGCAATACTAGATGATATTTTACTGCTTGGCCAGGTACATGTACTTCTGAGGGCTGCACATTTTACTCGATCACATCGATTATCGAATATTCGACTTTGGGATATCCCGGCCCTCAGTTGCTTTGAATACTCAACCCTTCTAATAGTAAAAACCCGATTTCCGTAGTTTTTCAAGAAACAAGTCCATAAATTCGCTCGAAAACTCGATTTATCCGAAGTTCAACTCGATTTTGCTCAGCGGTGCCAGGCACACACCGACTTATAATTGAGAACTGAAGAGCTTAGAGGCTACTGGAAGAAAAAAACATCCAGAAAGTGCTAGTTCCAAACATGGCCCAGATTGCCAAGAATTCCATGCTTGCATCTGCACTTGATTTACCTGCACGCTTTTTCTGGACACTTCCGGTTGACGCTAGGAATCTTAGCCAAGCAGTTTCCAATCAAGAGATTTTGCCATTTCCTGGGAAAGTGCAAGGATCATTGGTTGCACATTTCATTTGCTGCACGATTTCAGCACTCGAGGTAAGAAATCGGAAATTCGAGCGGAAAAACTCACTTAGCGTTAAGTTTGCAACTTACAATACCTCGGAGTAACAGTAATTCTTATAAGTAAAAGTGAAAAATGCAAAAATCAGCTGGAATCGTGGTTGAAAAACGGTTTCTGCAGTAGCTGCGATAGCCAGCCTGAGGCTGCAATTGAGATTGAGACTGGTTATTGAGGTTACCCAGGGTAAAAGCCTCAACACCACTGAATTTATCCATCGTTAACATGGCTGTCAACACGTTTACCTTGAGTAGTCTCAATAAGGCATGCGTGCCCTGATTTTTGTTGTTTGACAAGAGGTTGCGCCGGAGGACAGGATAATGAGGGAGGAAAAAGAGATGATTGCTAGGATTTGTACGCCAAAATGACTAGGATGGACATAGGCCTGTGGAAAAATCCGAAGCGGCATCCTCAACAATGCCATTTGTTAGTATTTCAATCTTCCTTGACCCGCGTAGCTATCCTTCCTCAAGGTTATCGGCGTTTGAAACCTGTGCCAGGATGCATCATTGATCTTACACAGGGTAAACGTGCTAATATCCGTGTTAAGAATGGGCAAATGTAGGGATGTTCACACGCTTACCCTGGGTAATCTCATACGGCCTCTGCTCCTGACGCGGAACTAGAAGATGAAAATACTTACCTGAGATTTGAATATCACTGTTTTCATAATATGTTTTATAATAAGGAAAAGGCCGTTTTTAGTGGCAAAATAATTTTTTCGCCATTAAGAAATAAAAAAAACTGTTCTATTATCAACTGAAAGCTAGTCACTGAGGTTACCTAGGGTAAACGTGCTACCACCCAAAAATTTACCCATAATTAACACTAGTGCTAGCATGTTTACCCTGGGTAAGCTCAATAATGTATTCAACCCATGATGTCATGGAGGATATACGGAAAGAAGTTGGTAAGAATAGTCCGATTTCACATGACAGGAGTGCTTTTTGCTGTGGACATTCAGCTAGGAATGGCACATTGCAATCCAGAGAGTAATTATTCACGGTAACTTCCGTTTTGAAGCAAAAACAACCCATGGAAGAAGTCGTTCAGGTAAGAGTGAGGTGAAAGAAACCTAATGATTGGATTTCATGCTGGGAGCGACGCTCTCTTTGCATGAGCTCACGACGCAAAAAATGGGTGGTCGACTGCACTTTTTCGAGAAAAAAAGTTCGTTCCCCTTGCAAACGAAGGTTGTGACATGCAAAGAAAAAAAAACTGAAACAACATGAAGGTAAGAGGAATCCTGAATGGCGGTGTGAGTGAAAATGAGGGAAATCCTGGAGTAAAAAAAGTCCTGGACTGGATAAATTATGAATGAAAAAATTAAATATTCACAATAATTGAGCATTTAGCTGAAGATGAAAAAAATCCAAGTTTACCCGAGAGCCTCGATAAATTGAGAATGAAAAACTAAATATGTAGGTACGATAATTATAAAATTAAAAAAAAACTACAATAATAATAAAACAAGAGTAGATCAAGTATTTCAACAATGAAACAACGAAGCGCCCTATTTCACTTTATTAAGGAATCAAATTAGGCTTCGTATGTAGGCATTCATGGATTCTGAAAATCCGGGAAGTTCCTCCGTAATCAAATCTGGGAAATTTAAACGGAGCATAACAATGTAAACTAATGGAATAGCAAGACGAATGTTGCTAGCACAGCCGGGCTAATTCCTGGAATTCTTCTTCCTTGTCTTCGAAAGGAATGGAAAAGTTTCTGGAGAGACTTACAGCAGAATTTTAAAATTTTCCTGAAAAGGAAAAATAATGTAATAGTAATAGAATAATAAAAGAGTGACGAAAAATAATAGAATAGAACAATAACGATGTAATAGTAATAGTAACAGTAATAGTAATAGTAATAGTAATAGTAATACATAGTAATAGTAGTAGTAATAGTAATAGTAATAGTAATAGAATATCATTTAATAGTTAATGGTTGGGGTCAGAGCTACTAACTAAGAGCCAGCTTTTCCTTAAGTATGAAAAATGAAAATCGGTGGATGGATGGTTGAAGGCGAGATGATATTGAAATGTTGATTGAAATAAAATTAAAATTAAAAAAAATAATCTGAAAGACGAAAAATAGTTATGAAATGTGTGGTAGCAGAATTTGTGAAGCTCTGCTGTTCTTACAGAAAGCTGCCCTGTAAAATTGAAAGGGCAAAGAATGATATAAATACCTTTGGGTAGCTAATCCAGAAACCCCTAGGATACAGCGAATCGAAGTTATTTGAAATATTACTTGGTGAAATGGACCCACCCAGAGCATTTAATAGAAACCGTCCCAAAGAATTCGAGGAAACAAAGCTGTATGGTTAGTAGTAACAAAGTTGTTAATAACATTTACTATGGGATCTACTGAGGCTACAGAACTCGTAAAAACATGGAAGTACCATTATCCAGGATGCGTACCTAGCTCTTAGCTGGACTAATGACCGCAATTTGGGAAATTTACCCAGCTGAAATAACCAAATTTTTTGGGCCGGCAGCTCGAGAATTCTAAGGCCGGCCGCAGCGAAGAACAAGGGTGAATGTCTTCCGACATAACAAAATTTCATCCACAGGAAGTATATGCCATGTCATATGAGAAGACAAAGGTATACTTTCTGGGAAAATCCATGAAACAACCCCACAGACCCCGATTTTCTCCAGCAAAATTCATCCTGAACTCTTAGATTCCACAAAATCCTGACCGGAGCAGCAGAGCTGTTTCTCGAACAAACAGTTTCCTCAGAGATTCTCACGCCTCACGCCTCAGAGTGAAGTGTTAGGACGACACCGGATATGAAAGCAGCCAGACAAAGCACGTAGAGCAACCAGATATCCTGGAATCGACAGCGTGGATGACAGCGCAAATCGCAATGAAACTAAGTGCAGCTGCAATGTTGCGTGAGCAAGTCGGAGCTTAAATTGCTGCAAAAAACGTGCAAAATCGGTGCAGACAACATCAGCAACAATGGACTAAGAGAACAGTAATACATGGTGGTGTAGGCATATTCGTGGAACAGCTGGTGCCAACACTTGAAAAAAGAACTGTTATGGCTATGATGGCGCTAATTCCAGTGGTTTTTTCCCCACAGCATGCGTCAATTTCCTTCATTTTCCCGGATATTACACGGTATTTTGCTAGAAATTTCCTTCTATGCCGCTATTACTAAGGTTTTCTTGTTTCATGGCGGCAATATTTGCGCCTTAAAGGCTTTGGTCTGTGACGTAAGAGGTCTAAGCACCCCTCATTGAACCTCTTGGTCGTGGCAGACCAGGAGGGAAATTCATGGAGAGGGGCAGCAGGTAGAAGGAGACGTGTTTGTTTAGCAATTTTACTAATGAATCTATGAAAAATACAGCAACCGGTTTTTTCTAATCCATAGCAGCTAAAGCGTACCAGCTGCACCAAAGTCTGGACAACATTTAATCCGGAAGTCCAGAGCTGGAAACAAATTTCTGGAGTGTTTAAAGAGTTTATCCTACGAAGTCAGCATAATATACGCAAACTACGGTTTAATTACCCAAGGATGGGAAACCGAAGGAAGAGGTAAATCAAAAAAATATGCAAAATGTCAGTACTGTACGCCTGGGTTTGGATGGACCGCTGAGATTGTTCAGGGGAAACCTGTTAATCTCCATGTTACAATGGGTAGAATTCCGAGGTGGTAACGCATCCACCCTATGTAACCTCAATAATGCATGCGGCCGATGGTTACCCAACATGGGTAACCTCAGTGATTACCGTTTACCATGGGTAATCTAAATGATACATCCGGGCCTATGTTTGTATTCTATAGGTTTCAATAATTTGGCTGAATACACGGCATTCATCGCGTATCGATTCGCTTGTAGTAAGGGCGGACAGGAGTGTGTCTCTCGCCGTCTATGTTCTCTTCACAATTGTGTGTTCTCTCATAGTTTTTTTTTTCACCTTAGAGTGGAGGTGAAAGAAGTCGTGGAGTACAAAAATGACCTGAATATGTCCTCTAATAGCCTAGGAAATCAAACTAGGTACTAGTACTGACATTTTCACCAATTTAGCGTGTTGGAGACGTTCCAAATCCCTAACTGAAACTAGGTGCGGCCATTTTGGCTCGCGTCCAGCATGATAAAAAATACGATTGCACGTCAAGTAAAATGTAGGTTGTGAATCTACATCCACCCAAGGAAAAAGTAAATAGGATTTTTGAAGTGGATGGTACTCTGGATGACCACCTGTGCCCCTATCCATGAAATATTTTGGCAAGTTTCCAGCTTTCCGCTCCTGAAGTGGACGAGTTTTCCACCCGAAATCTGTTACATCTCGCTGTCTTCACCTTTGCTTATCCAGGCTTTTTGAGACGAGTTGCATCTACAAAGTACATCCAATTCACACCGGACAACTCGTCCACTTCAGAAGAGCGGGTAGATCACGTTGTTCCCGCGAACGTTCATGGATACGAGCACTGTTTTGGGGAGCGAAGCTAGAATGGTCTTGTCGTTTTACAGTATTTTTCTGGATCTATCGTCTTGACATAAATAGTAGGTTCGACAGGTAATCAAACAAAAATAATAATTGAATAATAAATACATTATGTATTAAAATTAGGCAGTCGAAAGAAAAATGTAGTATATAACAAATAATATAAATAACTAATTAAATAATATACCAAATAAATGATTAAATAAATGACTATAATTAATCGTACAAATTTCCAAACAGTCTTCAGGAACACTACACTGCTACGCCTCAACAAATCGTCACAATGCCAGCACAACAGCAGCAATATCCCGCCACTTTAATCCTTGATGGATACACGGAAACCAGCACTATAATGCAATCGTGGATACTAATCCAAGCAAACATGAAATTAAAGCATTCAACGAGAGCAAGAAGCAAAATGAGTTCACTGACACATGCAAAGAGGCAAATGTAAAAAGAGGCACGCTCGGATCCATGCGGAAAAGTTAGCCTCAATGCCTGGGTAAATGAGTCTTCCGGATAGAAGAAAAAAAAGTCACATCTCAGTGAAAACAGATGGTGTCAATGGAAAATCTCTAGAAAAAAATGTTTGCTACCTCTCAGCCGAGGGAGCACTTGAAAAGTGAAATCTCAAGGCCAGGGAATCCATGGTGGAGAGGAAGACCGGGAGAGACCATCCGGAAGCTGGTGAAAAACGGTAGCCAGTGCACAAAATGAGAAAATAGAGTCATATCTTCCGAGAAAGCGAGGTCGAAGGAAGAAGGAGCATGAAAAATTAGTGGACGACATCCAGAATTCTGCATTTCAAGAACAAGTTGAAAAAACTTGTGAATACTCATCCCAAGTTTTGAGGAACAAGGAGTTATTTAGCTTAAGAATCGGGCAAAAATCCTGGTTGACAATAACAACGAGGCAGTAAACTGAAGTTAATGATGCCAATAAAGAAGGTAAAGAAGTGGGGATGAAAACAGTGACAACACTAACAATAAAAGGAAATTTACAAGTAATTTTTTGCCTGTAATCCTGGCGAACTGCTGGAAAAGAACATCAACAACGACAACAACTAAGAAGTTACTGCTTTACAACGCTACTTATTCTAACACAATCAAGACCTCTACAACAATTTTTCCAGACATCCCAGGAACAAATGATGCCGGTGAGAGATTTCTGGATGCTCCATCGCCATGCGTGCTGCTCCTTATCCACAGAATAAATTCTGTGCTAGGAAATCCAGAAAAAAAGTTCTTGAGATGAAGCCACTTGATTACAGCGACTGATTTCCCATGCAATTAGCAAGTTCTTAGCATGGAGACACACGCTAGTTTAAAATTATTTTCCAGATTTTCATGGAAAAACAAGGGGAATGCGGGCAACAAGGAGGCAAACGATGGAGGAATGTCGTTCTAGGATTCAACCTAGTTGTCCTCAGAATAAGAGGCGTGAGGACGGATTTTTTCCCACGTTTGAGTGGAGTTATGGATACCATCGAGATTAGTGGTTCCTAAGACTTCCAGTTGAAATATGAGCTTCAAAAACCATCTTGAAATGGGATCACAATTTCGGAAGACGTTGGATCAGTGCAGGTGAGCTCCACTCCTGGATAAATATGTTAAAAATGGACAAATACGAAGGACAAAGCTTCTAGGCACTTGTTTTTTGCTCTCAGAGAGTAATACCCCGTTGAGCAATGATAAATCGCTGTGTCCTAGCTATAATTATCCAACAAGATAATAGCGTAACTCATAGTTTGATAGGAAATCTTTGTCCGATGGATGTCAGTCGCAGTAAATAACAAGTAGATTACTTTTCAGCCAATGCAGTAACAGCTTTCACACAATGGAAAAACTGGAAAAATAAATTAAATAACTTAAATAAAAATCAATTAACTAAATTTGCATGTGAAAATCCTAAGAAAGTCCTGGAAGTAATTTTTACCCCCGTGTAAATCCTGGAAAATTACGACAAAGAACCGATTATTTGAGGCTGAAAAGAGCGTACCTCATCCTCGAGAGTAAGGAAAAAACAAGGACAACTGTGGAAAAACGTAGGAATGACAAGGATAATCATAACATTAGATACTTTCTCCAAAAAAAGTACTTGTACATAACGGACAAGAATTAATGACAAGTTTATAACAAGTGTATATGTATGTAACAAGGACCAATGATTAATGACAAGGATCAACATAACAAAAGGTACTTTTTCCAGAGAAAAAAAAAACAAAGACATGCAGTGGACGTCGATGGCGGTGGCCTTTCTGTGGCCTTGAAAAGCACGCAGCGCGACCGCGTCGCTCGAGGAGGAATCCTCTCTGGAACAACAGACCATGTGGTTTTCTTGGCAGTTAGTTAGTTTTTTTCCTAGTTAGGATCAAATCTGATGAACAACTATCAAGAAAATTCAGATTCGCCACTGCGACGACGATTCCGTCGTAAGCGGCGCGGTCGCGTCGCGTGCTTTTCGAGGCCGCAGAAAGGCCACCGCCATCGACGCCCACTGTATGCAAGTATCTGTGACTATCATGGATCTGAGACTATCATGGAATGTGTAGATTGAGTGCTAAGGGCCAAATGGTCTGCAAAGTAATCCTTGAACTAGTACTACTCGGAGTAATATTAAAACTATTCGTTATACTCGATGCGATTTTTTTGCCACAAAAAACCTAGAAGCAGTGCGGTTTTGGTACAGTACGTCACAGTATATCATGGATTTAGTGATCGCTTATCTCGAGAAGGTAAAACTAGGATTAAACTGATCCAAGAAGGAGGAAAATCCAGGATAATATCCAGAAATTCCCGAAACAAATAATGAAAAATGAGCCATAGAACAGCCAGAATTGCTCGCCGCTTAATGTCATCTCCAAATTATGCTAGCGAGGTTGTGGGCGTGGCTAGACGAGGGCGTGTTGTCCTCGATTTGTAACTCATTTGGAACGATCGCTCCACAAAATGTGAATAAATCCACGAAGACGTTGCCATTAAACCGATTGCAGCATAAAATCGCGAACGAACGACGAGTGACGCGACGACAACTGCTCCTCTCGCACCTTTATGAGCTCAGGAAAGAAACATGGGATTGGTTAGCGAGCAATAGAGCAGAGATCCTGACGCATTCTACCCTGGAGAACGTTCTCAAGGACAACTAGCACAGATTTCGAAAATACCTTGAACGTATTGATTCGATGGACGCGGTCACATTCATCGGGAGGTGGGGGAGGTGGCTGTGATTGGAAAAGATGTCGTAAACTAACGCCGCATCATCACCCACCACCCTCAGCGAGGTTTTTTCCCTCCCTCATGAGTGACAATGGCCCGTCGTCAGCTTTGCAATACAAACATACGCATACTTTGACTCTAGGGCGATTCAGCGTCTGCCTTCGTCATCGTCAACAACTAGTCATAACTTCGAGGTTACTACAAGTTAACCTAGATGGAAACTCTGCCCTTTTTTGCCTCGTTTTGAGGAAGAAAAAGGTAAAGAAGTCAACAACAAAAAATTTCGGGTAGTGTCCTGGATTCACACCAGCGAAACGCAGCTAGCACGTGTCCGTCCTAATTCTGGATGGTCACGTAACGCGATCCAGAGCGATCGCAAAGTTTTCCCAACACAAATAGCCACACACGTCTTTAGTGAGAAAATGATTGGCAGCTCATCCAGAAAAACATCTTTAGTTTATACACCTGTCAGATGAAAACCGGATCACTGGGGATCATTCCCGCACTCCTGGATAAGATGAGAAAAAGTGGAGGATTTCTCCCCGAGTATTTTTTTTGCTTTCATTAGAAATTAGCATTTGAGAAATTTAAGCTAATGGTGAAGTTTTTGTGAAATTCAAACCTATGAACTCGAGCGATTGTCCAAACGCACCCTGAAAACCAGGATTTGACCATGGAACACCATTTCAACTCTTGGATGTGAGAAAATGCATCCCAACATCTTCCAGAAAATTTATGGTTCAAAAAAGTGGCCAAATTCTCCAGTCATACGCAGCAGTAGAGCCGAGAATCTTTCAAGGGTTTCTGGAAGATTTCCAGAATTTGCTAGAAAACTCGGATTTTGTTTACACAGCTAGCAAAAAAAGCACTTATTAGTAGTATTACCTATTATAATTAGTGTTACTATTAAATATTAGTAAAGTGGAGGATTAGTTACTATATACTAAGGTATGTTGCGGACAACCGTATTGAGCAAAATGGCCTGACACCATCCATAAATTTTCTGGGATTTTCTTGCTATGGCTCCATTTCCAGTGAAGTAAGGACAAGAATCCAGTACGAAAATGTAACAAACTATTTGCAGAAAATCTTTGCAGGAAACAGGGCACTAAAGGAACTTATCCCGGGATGATTCGTTAAATCTGGATCCATCCTGGGTGCTTCCCGAACCGCCCAATGTTAGGAGAGCTAATTTCAGGAAGATCTATAGCAGGACATACGTAAGTGAGGCAGTTAATAGACAGCTTCAAGGGCAATTGCTCATACAGCTGTGAGGATCTGAATAGCAGCATTGGATACTGCTTGGATATCCAGATATCCAGAAAAGTCTTTCCAAGTGATTTACGTTAGTGCTGTGGGGGAAAAAAGAGCATCAGGAAGAAGTTCGTGGACAATCTCATTGGGCTACTTCGGATTTCGTAGGCAAATGTTCTGGACGCCTAAAATTGACCTGTGAAGAAATTCCACAGCAATTAATTTGAGTGCTAGTGGAGTAGTAGTCTGCGGTGGCCGAAATATAGAAGGTCAAGCCCTCTTCACTCAAGTGAGGATCAGTTATCCAGTGTCGGATAGAATGTCAGGACACTTTCAGACGAAAGTATTTCGAGGGAGGGTGTGAATCCAGAAAAAGAAGGAACAAAAGCTTTTCTCAAGTCTTCGCTGAAATCTCATGGAAGAATGACTATAAAGACGTCGGGGATGGAAAATAATATAAAAAAAAACTTTTAAATCCAGAGAAAAAAAAACTATCGTACATCCACTCTGTTTCAAGTTTACATACCAGATATTGGTGTTGGTGCCTACTTCTGATTATCCATTTTTTCCACTTTGACATATTTTAGCTTATATGCCCAATCTATACATAAAATGTATAGCAACCCTTGGGACACTTTTTTTTTTCAAAAATCTGGGCGAAGCGCATGGGCGCCAAATTCAAACGATGAAAAGCAAATGAGGTGATAAAGAAACGAAATGGGATCATGGGACAACATAGAAATCCCGCAAAGTTCCCTGGACACTTCTCCCAGGTCTCCAATCCAGACCGAAATATGTCTACTGGGGCAATCCACAACGATGATAACGAATCTCATGGCCACCTGAAATGAATATAGTAGAAAACCCATGGATTTTATCCTCATGCTCGCATTCGGCAGTGTTCTCGAAAATTTTCAAAAAATGTTTGTTCCATCCAGGATGCCCTTATCCCTGACTAGCTCTGGAGATCGCGGGGGACGTATTAAGTAGTGAACCCCGAACACTACGGGACTGGCCCTTGAACTTTGGATCTCCAACGGACTCGAACCAGCGAGTGCCCGACTGATAGTCAGGTGCTCTACCGATTGAGCCATCTGGACATGTTATTGCAGGAGGCATCGTCCAGGATCTGCGAGAGTTCTTTTATGGAATTTTGGAAGATGCAAAAACTCCGCCAATTACGGGACTCGAACTTGCGATCTACAGACCCATAATCGACTGCTCTACCAATGAGCCATACACACTGGTGTTTCATCTGGATGTGTCGCCAGAAAACTAGAGAAAAATCCAGGAACCTTGATCAGCAGACACTGATTTCCAATAACAATTTGATCTATCACCATGGAATGAGTTGATTTCCATGGATGAGAAGGAAATGAACGTCAAAACCACTAGAAATTGAATGCTCTCTCACATGAGCAATTTGATGGCAGATTTTCCAGAAAAAATGCTACCAACTATAAAATACAAGAAAAAACTGTAAATAAGATTTTCTGTATATATAAAGGTGAGAGGAAGAGGAGAGCAGGAGCAGAGGATTCAGCGAAATATCAAAAGTTCCAGGAACAGGTGTGAAGAAATACGTGCAAAATCAGTAGCCACACGTCTCCTTGGGATTATAGCCAGACACCAATCAATCGTTGATAAATACCGAAAAAACAGCGTTCTCTTGTCGCGTTTTGCTTTTTATGAAACCTTTCTGTTGCGTCTTCCTAGCTTAATCATTTTCCTAATTTTTCTTTGTTTTCTTATTTTCGCATAATAAATTCCCTCAATGCTGGACCAACAAGTACGAATCTGCAGCTGCGAAGCAATATGAAATAAGGATCCAGATGAATAGACACTCGAAAACGGCAAGTATAACAGAAACAAAGAAAGACAGCCAATGTCTTAATCCAAAACAGCGATCTTCCAGGATGCATTGAGTAGATCAGGTCGGATTTTTTCCCAGGTCAAGGATTTTTCTATCACTAGAACGAAATTTTTGACCATTATAGCTGATCTGGAATCAAGCATTTAACATTCTCAAAGAAAATGGGGCGGGGCCACTGTTGTCCGATTGGTCCATCCTCAGAGCGATCTTGTCTTTTTGTGCTAACTCTTCCGACACTGATGCTTGACAACACTATGTATAAAGGAAAACTAAAATCTGTGAATCTGAGCTATTGGGTCATATGACCATTGGAATGGACCACTCATAGAACAGCGGCAACGCCCATTTTTGCTGCTTGGTGGGAACGTCTTATCATTTAGTACCCAGCTGCCAAACCATTTCCATAATGTTTTCTGGATAAATTTTTGTCCCAGAGGGCTCAACATTTAAGAGACTGACATCCAGAATCATGCTGTCCGGATTATTACAACTCCACTCCCCCTCCTCTCAGCCCATCCTTCGAGAAATAGGTCCCGTTGGAGAAACTCGTCCGCCTCGAGTAAACTCAACGTAACCACTCCGGAAAGCTTCCTGGATTCGGCCACAGGTGGGAGGGGCATTACTTCGTAGACCTACTCTTTGAAGAGTAGTACTAGTAGACGAACAAAATAACACTTGTTATTCAATGAGTGTCAATTTTCACTCCATGAAAAGGGATATTTGAGCCCTGTACCATGTCTATCAAATTACATAATGAACTCCTATTCGATGAGTTGAGGTACAACAAGAAATCCACAATAAAATATAGCTGAGCAGGAAGTGAGTGATGAGGCGAATTTCAGCTGAGGCACGCCAGAAGCATTTCAATTAGTTTCCATAAACAATGCCAGACTTAAACCACATGTTGAAGAGGCGGTTGCACGTGTCGCACGAATGTATAGCTCTAGTGGATACTGGAACTCAGCCGAAGGTGAGTGAGGGAACGACGGCTCGACTTCAGTAATAACGTTTGCACGGCTGAAAACCATTCATAAAACAACAAAGCGCAAGTTTCTCTTCTTTGCCGCTTCGCGTCTTCTGACGTTCTCCCTCGACGACAGTGACAGAGTGCTCCTGAAAACTATGCAGAACTCGCATTTTTAGGAAAAAAAATCTAGCTTTTCCTAGCATATATGTGGTTGGTATACATCCATGTGTAAGACTTTGCTCTGGATACTATAGTATTTTCCGTTTTTGAGATCGCTCACTATTTCGGAGGTTACGCGTAAATCCTAGAGAATTTTTCAAGTTCTGATGTTGCGACTGTAGTACACATCGTAGTACCGAACCAGAGGAAGACTTCCCTTTTCCACAACTTACTCGATCAAAACCAGTTTTAGTTTCTGTAGGCGAATTTTCACGCTCAAACCACTGACCCATTCGGGCTACTTTTTCTACTAATGTTTGTTAGATTTCATAGGTTTCTGAGAGACAGAATAGACAAAATAGTTAGTTTGTGGGTGGATCGCGCGAACTTCTACGACATGTACGCGTAGCATAGTGAAAAGAGCGGTTGGTTGTCGTTCTGGTGAGCAAGGGTACAGCTCACGCCCGCTCCCTAGCTTTTGCGAATAGTATGCCGCCTACCCGCACGACTGCGAGCCTTATCCAACAAAAACCCGCTCAAAAAGTAGCCGGGATGGCTCAGTGGTTGGAGTGACAGATTCTGTCCGGCAGAATCTGTCCTTGTCGCTGGTTCCACTCCGTTGGAGATCCAAAGTTAAGCGCAGGTGCTGCTCTGCAGTTTCTGCGATGCATTGTTCGGGGTTCACTGCACGACGTCCCCCGTGACCTCCTTCGGGTAGTCCAGGAAGGCTTTCGGCAATGTTCTGCATAAATTTCTGAGAAAATCAAAAAAGGTGGTTTATGGATGATTCGAAACTGATTCTTTGAAAATAGTACAAATTTACGTAGGCTTCACATGGCCAGCTCAGGCAGGAAATGTCAGAAATTTTCTTACTGTAAGCTACATACGATTGTGTATATACTGTAACTATTACAATTTTATTAAAGAAATATTTGCGCCCTGATCATGATCAATGGCAGAACTGAGTCGCACAGGAACTACGAGTAGATCTTCGGACATTCTATCCAGAAATTTACAAAATATAGCGCTTAAAATTTCTAGTGGAATTTGGACCAATTGAAGAGGAGACTCAGGATGCTTCACAGGAATATGATAAAATCCCCGAGGGTTTGCATGAAAATGCAATTTGCAGCATCTTGAATCCATTTGAAATGAAGTTGAATGAATGAATTGAGTTTCAAATGAAGTTCGTCAAATTTCTGTCGGAAAATTTTCCTGCAGCACTTGAGAATCATCATGAAACTGATCAAAACGAATAACGAAAAATCGTGAAGCACTGTATGGAAGGTCACAAATCCAGAAAAGCTCATGGAACGTTAGAGAAGGCTGTGCAAATATTTAAAAAAAAGTTATTGAGTGCACTGTGAGTGATATTAAACAGAAATGATTTCATTTCAATTGAGCATGGCTCACAAGCCTGAGCATGATTCCACGAGGATGAATCATGCCATTCATCTCAACAAATCATAAAGGAACTATGCTTATTTGATAGGTGGTCCAGAGAAGTCCTGGATGAGAGCTCTAACAATACGAAAGTTACTAGGAATACTCATGCTATTTTGAAAAAAAAAAAGATCACCGCGGTTCTGGAAACTTCTGCAAGAGTAGGTTGAGTAAATTCCATAGATTTCAAACGCAAAGACGTTATTTTTCAAATTCAAATGTAAGTATGTACATATGTACGTAGGACAATAAAATTCATAAATATTAAATAATACATATGTATGTAGGTCAATGAAATTCATAAATATTAAATAAATGCTACAACTTGTTCGCGAATATCATTGTAAAGTGAAGAAATGTTCAAAACGATCAACCTGACAGGTGAAATGTCAGGGATTTCAAAGTTTTTCGATGCCTGTTGTAATTTCAAAATGTCCAGAAGAATATGAAGGGTTGTGTGAAAAAGGAATGAAAAAAGAGGCAGCTATGATTTCAAATATCCAGAAGATCAAATGTGCATATACCGCGGCCTTTAGAAAATCATTTTGATTACTATACTTTCCATCTTAAAGGTAACTGCTCTGTCCAGAGGGTGGAGCGTTATATCTGGAGAGGGCGGCACGACCGAGCTCTGCGATTGGCCAGGTGCGTGATTTGACCAATCGCGGAAGTGGGCTGCGTCGTCCTCTTCAGGTATAACGCTCCACATCGGTCAGCTCGACACCACAGTGCGTCTGAATCGAGTACTTTTAGCATTGTAAATAAGACGAGGTTAATTAATCGATATCAATACCAATCAATCAATCAACCAATCAATCAGCGATAGACTTAGTGAAGTGATCTTATGGCCTAAACTTTTTGTTTGATTTACGTATAAGGTAGTGCAAAAAACGGAAATCAAACATTACAATTTAACTTTTTACAGGAGATTCCAAACGGCTGTGTGTAAAGGGCGCGAGCGCGGTGCGGCTTTCTTGGGCAGAACCACAGGGGCTCTGCATGCTAGCTCTGGTTGTCTGCTTCTGCCAGCAGCAAAAAGAACTCGAGTGCCACGCCGCTGCACCAGCTCCTACACACAGCCGTTTGCAGTTCCCTCTATGTATATTTTTTCTTTTTTATTTTCATATTTAGCTACTATTTCCGGACATTTGCTAAAAACCTTTTGCAGTCCACTGAGGGTAACTTGTGATCGTTTTTGGGAGCATATAATTGTCCTCTACGACAGTAAAATTGTATATTTTCCTGCTTTCCTACCGTTTCTCCATCTAAGGATTCTAGGATGCATCGATCCCCGGGTGAAAACCCGTCCACTCCAGGACCTCCAAAAAAATAACAACTTTCCTGGAAAAATCCGCGAGCTCCCCATTTAACATGTTCATTCTGGTGATTGCGTGAGACAGCTACCGGACTGAAAAGCAGCATCGTCGGAGAGAAGTGCGGAGCTAGAATCTCGGATTCTTTTTTTTTCTGGGATTTTCCAGTCTGTTCTCAAAGGAAACTGACATGACGCATTGGGATTGATTTGGGGCACTATTGCGATTGCAATAATGACGGATGTCGGGTGTGTATCACCGTGCGGGAAAATGGGGCGTTACCAGGCTATCCTGATTGGCGCGTCATTTCAACGATCCAATCACAGCGGTCTGGTAACGCCTCGTTCCCCCTCACCGAAGCCCGAATCAGGTCAAAATGTCGAATATTTTTCAGGATGAAACCCTTCCGAGATGGCAGTTGAAGTTCTTGTTGTTTTCCAATGGGAAAAATTTTTGAGTTAGGGGGCGGTCCTGGATACAAGGCGCTGAGAACATGCTAAATAGTTAGAACTCAGGTCCAAACTTCTCATTCACTACAACTCTGAACAAATTTCTCACATGAAGGACTCGTCTGCCTCTCTGCATTAATCCGTACCACTGTCCTCACTTTTTCAGGAATAATTTTCAATGCAATTGTAAATTGAAACGAATTTAAAACGAATGCTGGTTTATGACACACTCAGATGTAACCAAAACCGTGTGTGTAGATGACGAAATACGCATAATCAAACAATACATACTTGTCTACATAACGTACTAATGATTACTAGTGCAGTACTAACATCTATTGCACTATCCGCTAAAACAGAGTAACAAATTGTGAATGTGAAAAAAATGATATTAAAGTCATATACTGAGCAAATCGCTTAT
Source organism: Ancylostoma ceylanicum (assembly GCA_000688135.1). Taxonomy (NCBI): domain Eukaryota; kingdom Metazoa; phylum Nematoda; class Chromadorea; order Rhabditida; family Ancylostomatidae; genus Ancylostoma; species Ancylostoma ceylanicum. The sequence continues at coordinate 279,072 of JARK01001604.1, forward strand.
TAAGGCACGGAATGTAAGTAGGAATGGCACCTTGAGCGGTTCAAAACCACAAGAACAATTTCCAGTGAAGACAATTGAAGGACCGATGAGGTAAAAGCAACGCAGTATGAGTGAGAAAAAGTAAAACGAAACAGGAAGACACTCAATGTGGCGTTTTTCAGGAACATGCTAGTGCGTAGACCGCCTATGTCAGACATGACAGGGGACAAGTTGTGCTGGATTGTGCCAGACAATTTAATCTCGAATCCTTAAAACAGACGAAATGCTTATCCCTTGTCGTGTGAGGTGTACCTATGCTAAATATACATGTTCCTTGAAAACGAATATACACAGTCTAAGGGAACCTGTATCAGTACTCGGAAGTTAATGAGGCAGAGGGATAAAAAAAAAATGAAATAAAAACTCGTCTACAGCCGATTATAGGCACCGGTCTCTATGTCTCTCTGCATTTGAGCGTCCAATAACGAGTATCCTTTTATTGCGGTATTCCAGTAATACAGTGGATCTCCTTTACACAGCCTCAAATCAAACCCTTGCTTCTGGAGATCGATTTTCTTCAGTTTAAATGTACCTGAAACATTCGCCTTTATTTTTTTATTTACTTTTTTGCTTTTTAGCAAAGGGTCGACATACGTAAAATAATTCAAAAGTGAAGTTTTTCCAGAAAAAATTCACTATCACATCAACGAAGAAAAACACGTACCCGTACGATCGACCTCCTTGCAAAGACGAATAAAAACAGGGATAGCGTAGCTGGCAAGGTTAGCCATTAACCTCTTAGCAGTTTCAGCCAGGAAATCCTGAAGCACCAATGAATACAGTGGACATACGGTAAGTGCGCAAAGCAAGAGACGCCTTACTTCAACGTTTACTCCATCAGCAAGTACAACCGCCGCCATTCCAGCACGTCCTTCGTTCTTTCCCACTTCGACACCATAGACGGTCGCATCGACAACGCTCATAACTGGTTGGAGTATTCCTTCTACTTCAGTGGTGGATACATTTTCTCCCTTCCACCTGGAATTTGGAGCTGATGGATTAAAAAGTATGGAAACTGCTGTTAAAATTTAAAGAAGGAAAAAAAACGACCTGAAGGTGTCTCCACGACGATCCTTGAAGTACAAGTACCCAAGTTTGTCCCAGTACAAAATATCACCGCTAGCGAACACCTAAATTGTACACTTCAGTCTGTAAAAACAACTGGCTATTCGCAGGAGTGATTGCAGTACGTAAGGAAAAAATTTTCTAGAAGTTTCATGAGAAAAAATATTGGTCAGTCCAACTCTCAGACGCATTCTTCCCCGCCAATTTCCTTTCCTGACAGCCCTCGCTGAGAATCTTCAACACCAGAAAATAATGGATATTATGGGCATGGTTCAACATCATAAATTACGGATATTTCAGTTTCCACTCCTGGGGCCAACTACTTTCGAAGGAAGGAACGGAAAGTACGGCGGACGTCGATGGCGGTGGCCTTTCCGCGGCCTCGAGAATCACGCAACACGACCGCGTCGCTCACAATGGAATCGTTGCCGCAGTGGCGGGTCTGGCTTTTCTTGGCAGTTGTTCATCATATTTGACGTAAATTAATAAGAAAACTAACTATCAAGAAAACCCCATAGTTTGTTGTCACGGGGAGAATTCCTGCTCGAGCGGCGCGGTCGCGTCGCGTGCTTTTCAAGGCCGCGAAGGGCCAGATAGGTGGAACAACCGTTTCGCCACACAACTTCACACAATGTAAGTAGTTCCCCAGAATTTGGATCTAACCCCGATATATAAGAAGATATGTGAAATCTGCAGGAATAATTCCATATATATGCTTTCCACAACTTTTGAACCACTCTACATTTCAACATTTCCCACCTGATCACCGTGCTCAAACACATCACGGTAAATCTTCTTTTGTGTATCACCTTTGTTCACGTAGCCTTCAAACTTCAGAAGGAGGTCCTTGTTTTTGATCACACCAACCATTTCACCAAGTTCTCCAGGGCGACAAGGAATGCACAGACCGTTCTGGAATTCACGGACATCATCGAACTCAAATCAGCAAGGATCACAAATCATGTTACAATTCCACTCACCGCGTCACGAACAAGTTCTCCAGTTTCTGGATCCACCTTTATCAAACGAATTGGGTATAGGCCTCCAATGTAGGGATAGATCGGGAAGAATCCACATGATCCAACGTGATTGTCAATATTCACTAAAATTCCCAAATAACAATGGTTCGTTGCTCAAACTCTTGGGACAACTATCACGGAGATTTCGACGAAAATCTCTAACAAACATATATTAATTTCGAGACAAACACTAACCAATGTTGGAATTTCCTTCAGTGGATCCATAGAGCTCGCCAATTCTCTCAATTCCAAATCGTGAGACAAAGTCGTTCCAGATCTCTGCTCGAAGGCCATTTCCCCACATGAGGCGAACTCGATGCTTTTTTTCTTCTTCACATGGCTTCTGAGCAAGAAGATACCTGAAAAACGCTGGAAATTAAAGAATAAAAACTACCAGTAGCAGTGCACTCGTAGTATCAGTCACAAAGCTAAACCAGCACAATCCAGGACCTCAAAACGAGTATCTTCAACACCAACCTGCATATCTCTCCAATATATTGACTTGCAGTGCAGTTGAACTTGACACAGTCTTTCCAAAAATTACTCGCTGAGAACTTTCTGCGGATGACAGCCGATGTTCCAAATACAATCAGCGAGCCGATTCCTGTAACGAGGAAGAATATTAAAAAAAAAAAAAACAAAACAAGAATAACTTCACGTTGAGCATATGAAATTGGTGAATAATCATAATTTTTTTTCAATTTGGTACATGATTTAGGAAGTCATTTGGACATTCAGATGAACATTCAGATATTCGAAAATGAGAAAGCTCTACGGCTTTCCTTGTCTTTCATTCAACACAGTATTGGTCTACGATATAAGAACATTTGAATTTTTCGATTTATTCAAAATATGTATTCGGTATTCGAAAGCCAAAATATTCGACTTCGAATAAATGCAGAATTCGAGTGTCCCAACATTAGAGACCAATATAGCGCAGTAATGGGATTATTAGGTTTTTACTTGGTTCCAAGTATAGTTTCCAGTCGCGTTCTCGGATTGTGATTACTTCAAAGAACTTTCCCTATCCAGTCAATGAGCCAGTACGCTAATTAAAAACTCCTTACTAAGCTATGTACTCCATATTTTACGCCATAGGATTAACTCATTCCCAGATATTCAGCTTTTTTTGCGGGAAAATGATTTTTTGGTTAACCCTGCCTCTTGTGTACTCACAGTTAAGCTCCGGAATTTCCTGAGAACCCAACACCTGTCCAATTTCTTTTAAATTCATCTCTTGGATTGTCTAGCTACTTAATTGCAAGGTGTTGAGGTTTTAAATGTTTTCCTCTCTCAAGTTTAGTTCTAAGCTATCAGCTTTTTTGCTCAGTTCGACTTACGATATAACTAGCTGCTTATTGGAGAAATAAATAAATAAATAAATAGGTAAATAAATAGACAACGAACCCATAATCCCTGCAGCTGAATGATACATTGGCATTGTAATGTAAACAACATCGTTCTCGGTGATTCCGAACGATCTGCCTGCACCCATGGCCATAAAGTAGTATCTGAAGCAAGATTCCTAGAAATCCAGAAGCTCTACCGTTATTGAAGTGAAGCTTTCTTGACTGTCAATTCTTTTGCACAAAAAAAAAATTAGAAAAAAGGTTTGAAAAGGAAAGTTTAATATTCCCTCCTTCCTTCGCGTGGGAAATTCGAAAAACCTTTAAAAATTGATGTTAACCAGATCCCTTTCCCCGTCACCTGCCCCGCAATCCACTAACCTAAACGTTTTCGCTCACCCACTCTAATCATTTCACGCACACGACCGCCACTCGACCTCCCCCTCATAAAGAACTAGAACTATGCAGGAACGAACCGGAAATGCTTGATGACGGCAGGTTTCGGATTGCCGGTCGTGCCCGAAGTGTACACATAGCAGAGGACATCTGAAACATCCGACAATAGTGTTCGACGTGAGAAAAAGGGCCACAAAAAAAAAACTCCGATTGACAACTTTTTTCTGGAATTTCCAATTTTCGGAGTCACAGACGACAAGAGAACACGGATTCTTTTTTAAATTTCCAATCCTAGAAAACTTGGAAATCGAAAGGCCTCATAATGAGATAGAACAGAAGTAATATATGCTACAGTACATATACGACGAAACCAATGAAAGTGGAGAATCCTTGCATTTGAACAAATTCCACATCCCTCAAGAGTAAAAACCATTACTTGTAAAATACTTTTAACAGTACACAACCGCGCAGCAACAGCGGATATCCCAAATTCTCGTTCCAGACTATGAATGGATCTAATATCATAAGAATATCTACACGCTCCCTGAAACAAACCTTGGAAATTAACATTCCTGCACACTGGTTCCTTATCCGAGACAGTCTTGATCTCCTCGGATAGCGTTTTGGCACCGTCCACAACTCCTTCATTCACGAATACCTCCTTGTTATCAATATTGAGAACTCCTTGTGAAACTGCCTCGTTTAGGGCTAAAAACAAGCACAATTAAGAAGTTTGCATCTTGTTATCAACAACACTCCAGAAGCTGATAGCACATCTATTAAAACTGGACCATTGCACACTGATAAAGTATGAAATTGTCCAACTAAGAACAATTGTTGTCCATAGAATCAGGTAGAGTATCAACTGAATAATGGCTCTGCTCACTTGGTTTCAGTGTAGACGTCGTTATAACACATTTACAATTTGCCGAGACTATAGAGTAAGCCAATGGTTCTAGTTTGAGATTCGAGTTTATGAATGCTGATACAACTCCGATCTGAAAAATAAGTATGAAGGGCCGTTGAAGAGATTCCGGAGAAAGATAAGTGGTACAGTCGTTTTCACCAATTTGACGCTAGGAAACAAAGGCCAAAGCTATGATTTGAACGCTGATTTCACTTCAAAAGAGAATTTTTGGCAATGGAGCATATTGTTTAAAACTTGCATGGGTAAGATCGAGAGCATATTAGAGTAAGGGGACATCCTCTACGTCATTAAGTAATATTTTTGCTTTTTTAAACACAGTATCAGCTAGTTTTGAGCTAGTTTGTTTTTAAAGTGATTTTTTCAAAATTAAGTCTTTAAAGTTTTTTGTTGTTGTTTAAATAGCATTACAGCTTGCAATTACTATAAAAATAATCGTTCTCAGGCATGTCCTGGGACGGCATGCGTCATTAAGTTTACTCAGCGTAAACGTGTAGGCACCCCTCAAATTTATACCTCGTTGACAAGGGCCTGGATGCACTATTGAGATTACCCAGTGTAAAAGTATTGACGCCAGTGCTAACGATGGGTAGTTTTGTGTAGTGTTTACACATTTACCCAGGGTAACCTCAACGATGTATGGAGGCTTTGACCATAATACGTATTTATTTATTCATTTGTTAAATATCGGTACAATAAATGCATACAAAATACAGGATTATTTCAATAAGGTTCATTCAAGTTATTATTGCCATGGCATTCAGTAATTGATTTACTTTAGAACTAACACACGCTCTAGAGGAATAAAATATGCGCAAGGGGCGGTCCCATGGATCACACGCCATTGGTCGTCAAGCTTCATTAATTATTAGGCTCAGTTATACAGCATCTTTGTTCACAACATTTCTCTCGAGAAGAAAAGACAGGACAAAGAGAAGCCTCTTCAAAATTCACTGTCTGCAAATTACCTCTTATGGTCTAGTACAGCTGTTTGCATTTTTCACCTGGAACCGCATGCATCATGGAGATTACCCAGGGCAAATGTGTCCACACTCCTCTCATCTACCCACCGTTTGCAAAGGGGTCAACACGTTTACCCTGGGTAATCTGAACTGTGCATCCAAGCCCTGAAGGAAATTAAGCAGGTTATCTGCTTTTGAAGGTCAGGGTAAACAAAGTAGTTTGCGTAAAATCTCTCTAAGGAAAAAATGCTCCTCCAGATACCCCTCTATCCCAATAAAATCCAGAAAAGAAGCCAGTTATCCCACTTCGTCGTTCAGATGGTGTTGCATAAAACGACTGCACCAGAATAGCCATGAAAATTCTATTACCTTTGATAGCCCTAACCACAAAGCAAAGAAGTCTATGCTGTTCTCCATAAACAGAGCCACCACATCGCCCTTTCTGTAGCCCAGGCTCTGAAATCACGGAAGAACTTTACTGCCACTGCTTCTTGGACCAACTTGCACAAGCAAGCAGTTTACAATCCATTACGTCCACAAAATTGAGTAACGCTGCTTTAGTAGCGTATCTTATCTATTGCAAGTAAGCCTTGCAATATCAACAACTCAGGCCAAAGTACACTGAGCACATAGGCTACATTCTATACAACTAACCACCAAACAAACAAGTACAACTTACATCGTAGTAATTCGCATACTTATTCATAAGTCTATTGATCTCGTCATAAGTGACACGTCGACCCGTTTCTACTTCTACACATGCTAGTTTTTGCGGATGTTTCCGCACCTAAAACACGTACTATTCAAGTTAATAGCGTTACTAGCGTCATTACCTTCAATACTGACCTGTTCTAAGAACACTTCATGGATTGGACGATTCGCGTTCAAGCGTCGCTTACAATCTAGTTTTACCCGTAATAGAAGAGTGAGTCCTCTGAAAGCAAACATGGTGATAGCTGATTCAGCAATACTTTCAGGAGAAATTCCAGAAATTAAAAAAAAATTAAATTCAGTGGGCAGGGAGTAAAGACTCAAGCGGTATTTGGACACAAAAATAACGGGAGGGCAGTGACCACCCAAACTGTCTTACAATCTAGCAAATTAAGACTCTTAACGCATTTTTAGTTCCTGATACTGTTTGGAACGCAATTGAGCCACTAACCTAACTTACAAATTCAGCTCAACTACTATGTAAAAAAAAAGCATTAAATTCCTAAAATATGTTTTCCTTGACCAAAGGCTCAATGGATCACGTTTACAATCTCAATCAATGAATTAGCCACTAACGACAGGGTGGTCCTGAACGTCAGAACTACTAAAATTAGGCCGTAGACAACTGCGCGGCCCATTGGCGAGCCGCACTTTTTTCTGGAATGTTCAATTTGAGAGATCATTAAGCCCCCCCCCCCCCAATAATAGGCAAAACAATACTCCAAGAAGTGTTCGTTTGCTTTAAGGTATTCACTTCATCCTTGAAATGTCATAGCAATAAGGACGATACCGCAGTATCTCAAGTAGTTACAGTTCATCAACCGTAGACAACTGCGCGGCCCATTGGTGAGCCGCACTTTTTTCTGGAATGTTCAGTTTGAGAGATCATTAAGCCTCAATTGTCCCAGCTGTTTTTCGGATGGTAACTTAGTAAACTCGTAACTCAAAATTATAGTATAAATATATACTAGAAATTTTATAGGAATTTCGGGGACGAGAAAGGAGCCAGAACTTAGGAAAATGTAGAAATAGGAGAAAAAGGGCGTTGTCGTCAATGGATTATTCGCAGATCTCACAGAAATGTGAACAAATCAGTACAATTCGAATAGTCGAAAAAATATGCCTAGAATAACCATAGGAACAGAAAAAATCCAAAATTGGATTAAAACAAATACTCAAGCTGCACCAAGAGTTTCTCAAAGCGGAAATCCTTGAGAAAAAAAAGAAAAACGAGCGTGAGAGACCCCTTAGCCACATGTCCTTGTTCCAAGGAAAACATATCCATGCAATTGGCGCAGCAGTGTCCAAAAAAAAAGACAAATCGATCTGGTCACGGGGGTGTGATTGATCCGGGAAGTTCAAAATTGAATCTAGGACTTTCGCAGCAGGTGTGGCAGCAAAACGAAGCCGTGCTGAGAACCTCCTATAAAACAGATCCAGAACTACGCCTGGACCTTAACAAACTCTATGACAAGCAAGCAATTGACATCATCCAGTGCAAAACTCAAGCAAACATAGGAACTACTCCAAACACAACTATTGTCTAATAGTAACTATGAAACTTCGCAGTAATCTCTATAGTTTTGAAACGAATCACGTGAACAACATCGTGCACTCACTTCAGATCTCTTCGTGCCGTTTGACGTATACGATTGAACATTTCGGTACGTGTGAGTCGATAGATCGAGTACAACACAAACACGATCCACCACCGATCACGTCCGGAAATAAGCATGATGACGGCGAATGCGACAATCCGCCATAATGCATCCGACGGTGTATCCGGCATGTGAACGGCCTGGAAAAAGTCGCTCACGTCGTCGTAGTCCATGTCGTGCTCACTTTACAACACTTCAGACATTCATTTTTAAACAGAGAGATACATCGATGAAATGAAGTCAAGTGATGCTCATGAAGGAAAAAATTGAAAAAAAAACGAAAACTGGAAGACGTTTTCAACAGCATGGAACCCGTGCAGCGCCTGGAAGTCGAGGACGAACCAGCCTCGGGATGACCTTACAAGGAAACGCAAAAAACGACGAGGCGCGCTCAATCGAAACGTCAGAATTGGAGGCCCGAATGATTAGGTCACGTCTGTCTGTCCTCACGATCCTTCTGTGAGTGCAAAAAAACTACCGTAGTCGACAGCGGAAAACGCTCTAATCAGGGCGTGCAAATTTGCGTAGTTCAACGAACATGCGTGAACACGACCATGGGAACGGAATAGCAATCGTGCAGTGTGTGTGTGCACGTAACCGATAGTCGCCTCACTGACCGGCACCAATTGATAAAACACGCCGATTGGTACCTAGACTACACACAATTATCTAGCAAAGTATCAAGCGCACTTGTAAATACACACCCCGATCACATGATAAGGGTTTTTGGTGCAACTGCACAACAAATTCAAACTGCAGCGTTTTAATGCAAAACAACATGGAGCCACAATCTACCATTTGAAAAAATGCGCCCCTTTCCAATTCAAAGGGAAAACTGCAAGATTTCAGCCTAGGACGATACAAACTCTCATAAATTTTGCAAAGAGTAAATTGTGTAATTGCACCAAAACCACTAATGAGTGACTTGAAGCTATAAAGATAGGAAGTAACAGAGTCTGATTTGCTTCAAAAAACTTCTAACTTCTTTTTTTTTGCCAGAATCACCAAGACAAAGTAGAACAATCCCAAAAATCAAAGATCAAAGGCACAAAACCAAATGCTCTATACGGTAAGAAAGGTAATATATGAGAAGATTTATAGCAATGGCGCCGAGAAGAAATTACCGTTGGCGTGCACAGTGCACAAGGGAGATTCTCGCAGTACCATAAAAAGACTATAAATAACCATAGGAAATTCTCGCTGAGGAGAAAAATGATTGAGAAAATTGAAATAAAAAAACCTATAACACCACTGAAAATGAGGGAAGTAGAAAGAAACTGCGTAACTTCACAAAATGGGAAAAATTCGCACAACCCAGGATCTTAGCGGTGTAGTCAAATTGGCACGTTCAGAATGGTACGTGACGAAATCTGGAAGAATCTCTAACTGTACGATCCCATCCATACATTGTTAGAAAGTTCTTATTCCTATTTTTCATACAATTAAAAACACTCCACTCCTAGTCTTGTGTTTTTCAGTAAAAATGTCACTTTCACATCAAAAATACCATTTTCTTCCGGAAATCCGAGCAATAATGGTGGGAGAAAGAATTGATGACGTACTTCTGGCCATGGGGAGATCACCGTAAGCAATTTAAGACAACAGGTTGGAAGAGGCGCTAGCAACTGAGCAATTAATCGCCAATAGCGCAGCAAAATTTTCGCGCCGGCTAAATGAGACTAAGACGATTGTGACATCATGTCGAATCAGGCAGAGTCAATTCGAAAAAATTCGAATATTCGACTACTACAGGAATGTAGGAACAAAATTCGGAACATTCGCAATTCCACAAAATAAAATGCTCGAGCAAATCACATAAAAAAGTTCAGGTTCACTGAAAACTTATAGGCCCCTTTTAGGACAAGACCGTTACCAAATTCTTCTACAAGCAGGGCCTGGATGCATTATTGAGATTGTCCAGGATAAATGTGTTGATGCCCGAGTTCACAATGGGTGAATTTAAGGTGTGTTACTCAGGGTAAACGTGTTAACACTATAGAAAATCACCAAAATCACCCATCTTTAGCATAGTTAGTGCGAGCGTCAATACTTCTACCCTGGGTGATCTTAGTAATGCATTCAGGCCCTTGTTAAAGGGACCTGTAAAACTGGAGGTATTAACACGTTTACCCTGGGTGATCTTAATCACGCATGCGGCGCGAGAAAAGACATAAGGGATTCCCAGACGCTACCCATAGAACGGGAAAAATGAGACTTGAATATCAAGGTAAACAAGTGAAATTTCTTTCTCTTGACCAAAGGATACTTCCAGGCATTTTTCGTAGTATTGTATTCCATTAAAACGACTACGACAGCTCGCTACTCCACGTCAATCCAAGGATTCAACACCGCTTCTCTCGACAAAACACACAATACCCGCAATTGAAACAGAATGTCGCACATTTTGAAGAAAAAACAAGGCAAAACATGCGCAATCCGGTCCAGAAAACGATGCGCGAGTGACGGGATGCGTTAACGCATATATCGACTGTTTGCTCAGGGCACAACTAGAAGCGGAACAGAGGTGATGATGAGATGAAACGACACTCGAACATGCTTCTGCTTTCCATTTTCTGCTTAGTAATCGACGTTGAAGAAATCGATTATTCAAGGAAAACACGGAGCTGAGGTTGAAAGGCTGAAGGTGGTGACTGTACGACATACACACATGCACGAGCGAACGAACGAGTGAACACTCACTCAATCGTGCCAAAAAGAACGATGTAATAGAAGAACGGCAAGTTTTGGTCGAGCGCCAAAAGCTGGTTTATTCGACCGCTGGCAACGAAACTCGTTCGCACTTCGAGCAGAACCGTTCCTTTTGTTCATTTCACTACCAGCACAGTTCAGCTGATAACAGCACTACTTGTAGCTGTTTCGGTCAGCTGATAGCGCTGCTAGTGCCAGAAAATTCTGGATACCTCGTTAACACCAAAAATTGCCCGCTGCAGTAGAAGTTACACGAACTGTTGTCGAAAACAACTTTTTTCGAAAAGTACAAACAAACACCAGACAGTGAAGGTCAAGTGGCACCTTCAGTCCATCCTAAAGTTGTGAACTGAAAAAATTACTCTAGCAATGGACGCAAGAATGTTCTGCAGCATGGCTTTTATTGTACAACTAGCATCCAGACAAAAGGCGGAGCTTCTTGCCCCCAAAATGCTCTTCCTGAAGATGTTCTAGTTATGACTTACTACGCCGTACTGCCCCACCCCTCCAATTGTAACCGTCTAGGAAAACCTGAATGGACAGATAATGAATAACTAGTTTTTCAAAGTACAACATTTGGTGAATTTCAGCGATTGTTCGCTGCACTCACTTCAGAAACATAGAGGAGCTCGAGTATTTTTACACTTTCACTAAATGGAGTATTTACTCATAAAAATTCGAAAAACATTTTTAAAAAAGCGATTTTGAAGAAGAAATTGGAAAAAAAAGGAAAATACGACGAAGAAAATAAATATTAATCGCATACGGCATACGAGTGCAACAAGGATTCACATCCTGAATTGAAACTGAGGTTATCACCCCTACGTCCGATACTGATTTTTCAACAATGTTCAGAAAAGAAGAAGATCAAACTCTTCCTCAATTTTTCTAATGGTTAGAATCCAGGATTAGGCGCGAAATTCAAAATAGTATAACAGCGAAGAAATCAGCGGGTGTACAATGAAGCATGTTCGGCTAAGCAGTTCTCTAGAGATTGGAAAGCGAGATATCGAAGCAGCCGATCAAAACATGCAAGCAGCCAAATTCGTGGATACAATAAAATCCCAGTTTCAAATTGGAAGCAAAGTTAGTAGGACCGTGGTCAGCAAGGTAAAGTTAGAGTTGTTGCTTCACTAAACAGATATAAAAGATGGGAATGCCACTAAATATGTACATACGGATGTACAATACCCATAAGTAGTAATTACTACTTTCACACGAGCATTTTTCAAAAACGAATAAGCGATTGTGAGTCTCAAAAACCTTAGATCTATACATTTTTTTTCAATAACAAATGAAAGATTTCAAAAGATCCTAATGAATAGGCAGATCCTGACAGCACCACGACAACTAAAGTTATGGTTATTTTGTAAAGGAAATCGCAGTCAAGAGAGATACAACAGCAAGAAAAAAACTACATCGTGTTAGTACCACAGAAATGAAGTTAGTAAAATGATAAACGTATCCAGAAGAACAGTGAGAGGATCTGATCCACAGCGGTAACTAAAGTTAATAAATTAGATAACCGCAGCATATCTCAAATGATTTTATTGATTTTATGCTTCAAATGCATCCATAGCCGAGACTTCGACAGCAGAACATGTTAATTAATTTTTTTTTGTTCAGTGTTTCATTTTTCGAGACCTTCCCTCACTGCTGATGCTGACTGAGTTCCAGTTCCAGGGAGGGTAATATTCCTTTTCTGATGTCTCTGTCTAGGAACGAAACTGAGATTAGAAAAATCTTTTCATTTCTGTTTTTTATTTTGATGATTTTGTACTTCAAAAGCACCCATAGCCAGGACTAGAAATTCCCCTGTAATTCGGCCCCGGCACAAGGACAACACTGCCCTCTGCAAAGAGGAGGTGGAGGACGAGAACTTCTGGATTTCTGGAGGTTCCACACATAAAGTAGTAACTTACCCACCATCAGGGAAAGAAGGCGAGTTTTTGTGAATAGTAAGTTGTTACATCACCAGAGATGAATAGAAAACCAGTTGAGAAGTACACAAAAGTTCAACGCAGAGAATAGCGCGCAACCGGGGCTAACCTCACGCGCATAATCCCATCTATCACACGCTATTGAGGTCAGGATCGCTAACAAAAAACGCCGACATGTAGACGTGGGCAGGCGACTGAGGGCCGACGACGATACCATCAATGGCCACACGACATCGAAGAAGACGACTTCCGCTTTGCCGAAATTGAACAGGTTTCCGGCAAAAGAATGTTGCAACGATGAGATTTGGCGCCGACTAGACTTGCGCATCGCTGCCGAGATGGCGTAGCGTAGCTCTCTGTCGTCGGCAAAAACTGAACGCTATGCTTATGACGTGGCATGGTGGCATTCATCCAGGAAACTTGCAGCATTCCCTGACTTATCTGAGCCTTAGAACTTCTCCAGATCGTTACTACGCATTTTTATCTCTTTTTTTTAAACTTTATTTCTCATTTTTTATGGCGTACCTTCCTACACTGTTTATCAAATTAACAAAATTATTCCGTTTTTATTCGGTCCTAGGTATAATTGTTACCCCAGGAAAATGTTACAGGATTGCAGCGCTAGTCACAACGGCAGCAAGACGTCACTGCCGATCATCATAAAAAATATCACGACGCTCTCGACTGCCTCTATTCCAGAACAAGGAAGTGGCCTTGAATTCCATGTCTTTACATATGATAATGCAAAAAACTAACGCAATATTGTTCACTTAATAGTTTCGAACGTTACCACGAACGTGATGGATAAGAAACCATCCGAACACAGGTAATCAATCACAATTCATCCTGCAGAATGAAATCCAAGAAAAAAAAAGAACCCAAATAAACAAGTTCAAAGAACGGATGTTCAAGGTAACCGAGGAAGTTTTCAACCGTGAGATAATAAATATAGTCGTTCTGAGGTAAAGCTAGTAAAAAAAAAACAAAAAAAAAAGAAAGGAAATGAGGAGAAAGAAAACAGAGTAACGAGACAATACACAATTCGGGAAGCTTCCATGGAATCATGTATCTTCTTATTAGACTGGTATGTTCTGCTAGCATATAGCAGCATCGTACACCATGGGCTTATATTAAAATTTCTCAGCCATAGAATTTCTCCTTACACTAATGCACTTGCAGTGAACTCCAAACGTTCGTAGACCAGGGCCGGAACTGCGGCGCGGACACTCTGGTTGTCTGCTGCACCGAGGCAGCGCGCCTACTGGGCAGAGACATGGAGGAAAACCGCGCCGCGGTCCCGGCCCTCTACTATCGTTTGGAGTTCACTATAAAAATGAAAATAAATGTAGTTTCATAGGGATTTTGTTCACCCTCTAGTTACTCACATGTCAAAAGTTCTAGCACTCCGAGAAGAAAAACTATATCCTCCAGAAATGCAAGAGCGATCCAAAGACATACGAAGAAACGGAATTTGAGAGGAGAAAACACCACTGTACGAAACGAAAAAGACATAAACCAGTTCTCGTGCAACTTCGACATTCTGGGGAGAATACAGAAAACCTTTGAGAGCTTTCCCTATTACTCTACGCAAATTAAAGTACGTGAGGTATTTCCGTAGCCTTGAACAACCAGCTATGTACTTCCTTGTATGACGAGCACAGGCAGTTAAAAAGCAGAACGTGTCCTCAGAACGTCGTATACCCCCTAAGCAGGAAGAAGCCCTCGCTAATCAATAATGTATGGAATTCCCAGCTCGAACAAAGGAGTGAACCGAAACGAGTGCGTTGCTGTTAAACCACATAATGGCAACGAAACACAAATGACAGGGTCCATGTTCTACATGAATCCAGGAAAAGTGCAGGTACACGTACTTTTTGCAATAACATGTACATAGATAAGGAATGAACTATCACCTGCCTAAACCAAACGTTTCCGAGACGAGGACAAGGTAACTGAGAAGGTTTATGAAGGTTCTAGGAGAAGCCAGCCGAACAAGATCATCAGGATTTTGAACTTAGATATAAAAAATGAACATCAGTTCAGTGAATAAATTATATAATAAATAGTGCTGTCCGAAAAAAGATCGAATAAATGCAACTAATTTAACAATTCGAAGATCCATACAAAAAGTCGAACATTTCAAAAAAAAAAAACTTCACAGCCCTTACGTATTTTCGTTCACTCAAAAATGTAGGACTCACCCTTCCCTGGAGATTTCAATTTATCGATTTATTTGAAATCGAATATTCGAATAACGAATGTATCTAATGAATTCTTCGATTAATATACTAGTTACATAGATCACCTGACGCAAAATCTGCAGAACTGCATCCAAAACTCAATATATTCATATTTCACACCAAAAAAAGTGGTAGTGAAGACCATTCAAGAAGCTACAAATAAGGGGTGACCAAGAATTATTTCCGTAATTATAACAGGATTATATATTATCGCTTTAAAGGCAGTGTGTCAGCTCGTCACAACCTCTCTTCATCTGAATATATTCGGCCTGCTGAGCACATAGATGTACTTTAAATTTCAAAAAGACGTCGAAAACCCTGAAAAATACGGGATCCTTTAGCCGAGAAATCCAAAATTCTCGGCCGGTTGTACGAGAGGCTTCATTCCGCAATGGAAGCTTACTGAGGATACGGCATTGTTTTCCAACACGGAGATACTTGTTCTGTCTATAATTTCCGATGAACAGTTTCAATTTTTCATCGCTCCCTCCTTGGTAGCGGTCTGGGAAACTCGTCCAAGCCAAGATCACATTTTGCCCTAAAAGTAGGGTTTTTGGGCATTTTTTTTTTCGGATTTCAAGTACATCATTGGAATCAACGCGTCGAGAAGAATCGGAATCCGTTGACATCCCGATACCCAAAACGACCTGACACACTGCCTTTAACTCTACTTTTCTGTCTTCAAAACCAGTAAGAGCTTAGCTGCTGTTAAAGGTACTGATGAAGCCGCCCTTCGCGTTAATTTTCTTCCATAGTCCTAAGAAAAGAAAAGAAAAACGAAAAACTCGGATTTTTCTTTGAAATTTCCTAGGCTAAGCATGCACTTTCAAATTCCATGTTCTCCTCACTATTGCCAGCATTTCTTCCCATTTCTCCTTCTCAACAACATGTGAAAAGTGCAGCAGTAAATCAGTGGGTCGAATGTTACTACCAGTGTTTTCATTCTTTCAGGAAAAAAATAGGCATCCGATGGGGACCGCCGGCCAGTTGGTTAAACTTCCTCATTCAAAACCCTTTGGCACAATCCTCTTCCAATGTTTGTTTTCGTGACCTTCGGACATAAGCTGCACCACTCAGAGAACAGAAAGACTGTCGAATTTTACTCTGTCCACCTCCACTTTGAAACTACAGTGCGTTTCATGATTAAAAAAACACCCTTAAACCTTGCATTGTCAGGAAAAGCAGACAACGAGGAATTTTCCTGTCATAACTGCTAGATCAACCACCTCAAAAAAAAAACTATTCCAGCCAAATTTTGAGAAGCGCATGTCAACCGTTAATTTTTCAACAAAATTTTGAATGTTCATACATATCGAAAGTAAAAGGAATTCTGGTCCTCTGGCCTTACTTTAGATTAATTTACCTAACTAAACTTAATCATCTATTCTATGTACACTATGTTCCATTATTTTGTACTGACCAGCAAATAAATAAATGAATAAAGGCATCTTGGAGAACATAAGATGTTCGATGAAATACATAGATATTACAGTTACTTTACTTTATAGAACTTAAAGAAGGTCGCATACAGTGACCGAAAAATCAGCCAAAATATCGAATAATAATAATCTTCGCTCATCGCTCTGTTACCGGTACAGAGCTGAGCAACAGCAATATGTACCTGTCAATGCAAGCTCTTCAAAAGCTAGTTTTTCTCGGACAACTAATAGTCAGGCACAGTCTGCAGATCGTCCTTTCAGATCATTAGAAGCAGAATCCAGAAAAGAAAGGGAACATAGCAAACAAAAGAAGGAGAGAGACACCATCAAAGTAACCATAAAAGCACAGGAACAAACTATGAACACAACGCCAGCAACAGAAAAAACGCGCTATGTGACACAAAACAAACATTGTTCATATGCAAAGAGGATCTGGTCTGGTTAGGAAACACGAGTAGCGTAAACATCGCAATAAGAGTGAACAGCTTTTGTTATCATGTGCTATGATCGCTTGCAAACACACAACGCAAAACGATGGAATTTCAGGATTGAAGGAGTTAAGACGCCGGGAAAAAAGTAGAAAAACTTGTCAAGACTCGCCCACAACCCCGTCTTGCTTCAGATTCCGAATGCTTCTGATGCTGTTATCCTGATAAGCGCACATCCTGAGTTGAAGCAGCAAGCAGTTACGGCAGCAACTACTGCGGTTATACCCTCAAAAGGGATGCATTCAATGGAAAATCGATTTCCTTGACTCCTAATTTCCTGAAAACTGCTCCTATTCGTGGATCGTAAACGACTTCAAAAACTAACGTACGGTTATGACCGTTATAACCTATAGTCATGCAGTAACTTGTCAATGGAAAATGTATGAATCACTACGGCAGCAACAGTTTGAAAAATGAAGGCTAAAAAAGATCGAGGCCAATGCCTCCGACCTCAACGTAGGCATTGCGAAATAGCTAAGTGCATCATGGATACGAATCCATGGGCTGTATCGAACCCGACTCATCCCTTATAGCTGCGCAATGGACAGAAAAACAGGGTCACGGAAGATGTAGACATCAAGGAGGAATTGGAGAGTGACAAATTGGGGCGAATGAAGCTCCGGAATTAAATCAGGATTGAAAAACGCTGCGAGAAACCGCATTTCAGCCAGTTTAACAAATGGAATTGTAGCAATTCTGATTCGCATTAGAAATAAATCCGAACCTAAAACGGGTTCTGCGTCAGCAGAAACAATACTGTGGTTTGATTCGAAGGGGTGTGCAACATGACGACATACTCTGATGTCGAAGAAGGTAAAAAATATCCAAAGGGTTGTGTATGAGCGGTACAGCATGTCATAAGAAGATTCGACTATTCGAATGTTCATTCGCGAGTATGAATGAGAGGATTTCACGACCTTTATGGAGCCTGTTGATTGATGATCAGTTTAAAATAAAATTTACTAGTAAATTTCGACTAGTTTGAGCTTCCAGTCACACAATGTTTCGTGCTTTGTGCCTAAACTTTCACACAGAAGTCTCTCCGTGCTCATATCGAAGAAAACTGGCTATCCTATACTCTTACCCTACTTAACTACATAGAAACAGTATTCAAGTAAGAAACAGGCCCCAGCATAGCTGAGAGTAATGATTTTTTCGGTACTTCCACAGCTCAGAAGGATGAAGAAATTGTTTGCAAGAGTACGAGTTGTCACTGCTACGGATAATCAGTCATAAGGACAGGAATTAGGAGAAGATGAGAGTGACTGGCGCTGCCATCACAAAAAATTGGAACAGTGGCACACTTACGCGCAATTCATCCACTGCATTTAAACTTATGGAATCCCCACTTCAGAGGATCTTTATAGAGAAATTACCATAAAAAGTTAGTTGTATATAAAGTTAGTTGTATATGTTTGCAGTACAGTACTAGTTATAAAAGGTACTAAAAAGTAAAGAATTGAGGGTGATAGCGCGCAGAACGTGCATGACATTAGCTGTCTGTGAAAGAACTGAAGATAGCAGAACCCAATCTTTTCAACGAAGGATCCAGGAATCCTAGAATCACACCTCAAGGATTACTCACTGATCCAGCAAAATACGGAAGAGCAGACAACGGACGACAAGAGCACAATGACTGACTCCTGTGGTCACCACATCCTGGGGTCACCACAGTCGCGATCGATTGGCGTTATTGAACGAGATCAAAAACGGAAAGATCAAACGTGCACGCTTGCAGGTTACTGTTTACTAAACAGTAACTGCGAATATACCCTATCTTTGCAGTGAACTAGGTGTTCGAAATGAAACGATTCCATTTGAAACAACACTGTGTATACAGCAACAAATGAAATGCTACAATAACTGCTAAAAATACTACAACAGTAAAATGTTCGTACCTATGCTCCTGGTTTGATTCCGAACAATCAGACTGTTGAAATTATACCCGTAACCATAGTTAGATGGTTATGTACGTAGTACATAATAATCTGCAACCAAATGTGACTTTTCTAGGATTTTATATCGCGGATTCGACGAAGATATCACAGACGCATAGTCGACGGTGCATACACTTTCCAATGTTGAAAGGAAATTTCATCATATAAATAAAAGTAGAAAAATAGTACAAGAAGAAGTGCCATATAGTACATGAACTAGTAAAAGGTGAAAATTTACAAGAATATATTCAGTATGATACAGTTCTCAATGAGCAAATCTTAAAATCTGCAAGTACATGGGAACGAATCCAGAATTTCAAACGATAAAGGGTGGCTCGACTGGGATGCCGCAAAATCTCGTGATTAATCACACACGTATTATTACACCAGCTCAGTTGCTCGCACAGCCACAGAACATTTGGCAGTACCGGAGTAGAATCCGGAAAAGTAGAAGCATCCCTTAGGATTCAACTCAAACAGGTCGTAAGGAGCAGAATGCTTTTTCTCCCGATGGAAGATCCGTAGAGTAGCAATAATTGATCAAAAGCACCCTCATAGCACGTGAATCTGCACAAATGTCCTTGAGATAAGGGGTGATTTCATCAATTGTCCACGTCTTCTGCAGTGAAAAGAGCACTCGTAGCCTGAAATTCTCGGAAACATAACAAAAAGGAGAAGAAATATTGCATAACGTAGGAAGAAGCACAGTCGGAAATAAGTGAAATCCAAGAAAAAAACTAGCATTTACCTCTCTCTCGTGTCCTCAGGCAAATCTTCAGGACTCAAGTAGGAAATATAGGTTTCACGGATATCTTCCGATCTGACTGATACACCGAGAAGATGGGCAGGCCTATAAAATAAGAAGCAAATGATCGGCCAAAGTAGGGATGGAAGTACAAAAGTAGGAATAAACACATACTCCATTTTGATTCCACAGGGCAACACTGTATCCATAGTCTTCTCGAAATTTCTCATTTCAATTCTTCGGAAAGGACCTTGTAAGACATGAGCTGCAATTTCATGAACGAATCGCCCAGGATCGACGTTGTAGCCTGAAGGAGCATAAAATCTTAGAAACGGTAAAAGTTGGGTAGTAAAGTGAACGTACTATCAGAATCCGATTTCGTGCACATGGAGTTCAGAAACCAGTCGATCATTTGATCTGTGATGTTTTCAGGAAGATAACCGCGGAGAGAACTTGCAGAAAGATTGGTAATTTGAATGGACGGATGCTCGTCATCGTCAAAAGCGTCAATGAGAAGAGTGAAAAACTTCCTGCGCAGCTCTAGTGACAGCCATCGTAATTTTCCTGAAAATTAGGGAGAATACGCAGAGCGAAATCAGGAGAAATCAAAATATTTTACGGTAAGTCACTGTATGAATCACATTTGAGCAGACATTAAAAAACTGGGTTTAAACCTTAAATTCCTCTGCTGACACGAGATCGATAGGCTACATCTGATCTTCGTATAAATGTGAGGGGTGCAGCCCGGAAATGAGCAGAACTTTCCAAGATTTAGGGACACCATTTACTGAACACCGAATCAAAATTGAATGATCTACTTGATTTAATTAACAATTTAGAGCCTGATTGAAAAATTCGAATGTTAAGGAGAAGAAGGGCCCCAAATCCCTCTTTATCACTCCACAAGAGTTGTACTTCTCTTCCTTTCTGAAAATGCAAAGTTTCAACGTATTCAAGATCGAATTTTCATATTCGAACTTATCTTATGCATTATTCGCTCCTAAATATACCAGTCCCCTCCTAAATTCATCAGGAACGGACACAGAACCTTGAATCGCTTCGAAAATGCACGACACACACGGAGTTCTGTTGGAGCTTACTAAGCAACTTAGCAAAATTCGCGAAATCCATGATTTGTCTGTTCATTCTACGAAAATAACCATAAAATCGCCGGACTACCACCCAAGATAAGAAAAGCTTTCATGCACAGATAATATCATGAACTGAATCCTCTACCTCTTCGACAAAGATGCCTTTCACCAAGAAAATGAAGAAGGAGTACCCTACCGAAACCGTATCACAGGTAGACTTACCCATGATGAATTTTGAAGGTAATAACAGAACAATGAAACAGAGAGTAGCTCCAGAAAATGGGATAGAACCAACCATTATGTTCAACAACAGGCATATCCACGAGCAAGTCGCACATCTCCTTCTCGCTCATCTGCACGTGACCTAGCAAATCCTCCCTGCTATACCTGAAACCTAGCGGTGATTAGACGATGTCATGCGACTGTTGGAATACCTACAGAAACTTAAGATGAAAAACAACTAACGTATCAGTCTGTGAGTCCTCCGACGGCCAATCCCAGTGAAGTTCATTTCGGTGCAACAATTCGCGTAGTCGAAACGGTGTGACACAGGGAACCTTCTCTAGTTCAAGGTAATGATGACAAAGCGAGTTGATCTGAACACTAAACTGCGATCCATGAGTCAGTACTTCTAACTTCAAGGATGACTGTCAACAATCCTGACAAAATAAGCTCGTTTTCAAATCTGGTTGCTATAGATCCCATAGAAAATAGTAGCTACCACTGTGCAACCAAGTGAAAAAAAACGAGAAAAAGAAGTTCGTAGGATTGGTACAGTGAACACCAAACGGCCGTAGACAAGCACTGAAACCGCGGCGCGGCGTTTTTGGGCAGAGACACCACCGCCAGCGTGCAGTGTCCCTGTGTCTCTGCCCAAGAACGCCGCGTCGCGGTCCCGCACCTTGTTTACGGCCGTTTGGAGTTCAACGTAGATGGAAGGGATATGATGGAACAGGAAGTATCGACATCGCCTTAATCCGGCAATATTTACCACAATGAGAGTGAGAGAGAGAGGAAAAAAAAGAGAAAAATGTAATCCTATGCCTGAGCCACTGCTGCAATGAAAACTAGCAGTACTGCTACTGAGAAGCTACAATGAAGAAAACAACTTCAAAAAACAAGTAGGTAACGAACTGGAGCATCTGAAAGAAACTTTTCCTTCGTGTCATTGACTTCAGTGGACGATTTTAATGTTGGAGTCAGGAACATTGAATTCGACGTCTCCACCTCCTTTATGGAAAAAGTTGCCGTTTCAGTACAGATCACGGGCGAATCCTCTGCTAATCCACGGATGACCAACCTAAAAGACCCTGGCTAATGTCAGGTTAAGGTATTCTGTGAACATGATAGTGCAAACATTACTTTTCTCCTCCGAGAACATCTTTCAACATGTCCTTCGGCACCTGGATGAGCTTGTAATCGTGCAACGGGAATTTCGAGGAGAATCGTAACTGCTGTATCTCTCCCTGTGGTGGAAAAATCGTTGTACTGAGGAAAATAGAAGAAAAAAGTAATTGTACAAACCATGACATTTTCATCCTCTCGCACAATTTTGAGGAATGACTTGACATGTTCGAGCGAATGTAAAGGCACAGCCGCACGGACATCCTCTCTAGCTTTTTTCTCCTGGAACAAATTAAGCATAATTCATACATTGTAACAAGGGAATCTGAAGAAACCAACCCTCGCAAAAGGAGTGTTTTCGTTTATTTCCTGGACTCTTTTCTTCCGTTGCACGAATAACTCCATAGACACTAAAAACAGGTACGAAATCAATAAACGCAGAAAAATCAATAATGGTAACGAGGAGAGAAACAAACAACAAGAAGCAATGAAAGTATGCAAGCAATGTTCAGGGAACACGGAATTTCAACGAGGAAAACGTTTGAATGTTAAATATTCGCGCGCACATGACAGAAAGGGCGCGATAACTCGTACACTATCACCCCGCCCACTCCGAAGACCGTACAAGGGAAAGAGTACTGTCTGCTTCATATAGGAACAATATACTCAGGCACTTTTAGAGGACCGCCCGAGCACCCCTTATTATCTTTGAGGACCGCCCGAGCACCCCTTTTTA
>JARK01001605.1:0-13384 GCA_000688135.1 Ancylostoma ceylanicum
CCCAAAAATGGCCGGAATATCGGAAGTGCCGGAAGTCGGAAGTCGGAAGTACAAAGAGTCCAGTGTTTGTGTGTAAATATACATGTATATAGTAAGGGTGCTTAGGATTGGTGTAAACCATGTATCCTTAGACTAACTGGCGCTCATTTTGATAATTATATGTAATTATTTACTTCCATGGATAGTCGTATCAATATAGAATTGAAGGGTAAATGAAAAATAATGGATCGCTCAACGAAACCTAAGTGGTTGAGCAGGATTGTACCAAATTCGTCAGATAAAAATCCATAAGTTTGAAACAAAAGCTTCTTGGAGTTAATACATTGTATTTTCCACAGAAAAAATGTCCTATGAAGAAGAATGATGAGTACCACTGCACCGTTTTCTTATCAGACCTCCATCATAAGAGTGTCTTCTAGGATCTTTTCTCTAAGATTTCTAGGATTCCCTAAGATTTCTAGGATTTTTCTAGGATTTCATCTTGTTAAGTTTTGATATCTCTTCAGCGGTACTCTGTGCGGCTCTTCTACTTTGAAAGAACTGAGAGTTGCCTGATTTTGGTTTGACCTCACGCTGTTTAGTTAGTTAACATTATGTGTGAAGTGAATGAGAACGGACAACTTTAAATTTTCTCATCAATTCTTTTAGAAAGTGCTGAACGTTGAGCAGATCTTCTCTTATTCAGCCGAATTTCTGGCAAAGTGATTTCGTTAATGCATACGCTGAGAAGTAGTATCGAACCCACAGCAAAAACGTAGACGTTAGAACAGAATAATTCATTTCCAAGATTTCCACAAGAAAAAAACCACAACGAACGTTTTAGGTAAATACTGTTGTCATTCTGTTTGACGTTTTATTCAAGACAGCTAAACATGACTGGAAACAGTCCAGTCTAGGAAGAGTTACTTTTCGTTCACGATCGCCGTATTGTGCAGACAATGTCGGCTAGATCTCGAAAAATTGCACAAAATTACCGACAACCTTGAAATAAAATGCAATTTCAATCATTCCTAGACTTCCGAAAACTTCTGGTTTTCTCGCCATTTTCCGGGAGTCGGAAAAGTCAGAAGTCCAAAAAACACCGGAATATCAGAAGTTTCGGGAAGTCGGAATTCCGCTCATCCCTGCTAAGGGCGACAAAATATGAGGGTGATTTCTCTCGACCGAATCATGCACTTCGACACGTTGATTTTTATTTTCTTCATATTTGCAAGTCCTGAATTAACTATTGCAAACTTTGATGTTGGATATCAAGTCGAGTTCACGCGAGTCCGGTGGAGTATGACCTGATCCTTAGCTTAGGAGTTCGCATGTCACTGAAGAGAAACATCTTCTGAAACGAAATATCGGAAATAACGCTACGCCCTGGCATACCCATGACGTAATTGTGTCGGAGGCCAAGCTATCGTGTACTCACACATTCCTGGACATAAGCTATGTGGCATTTCAAGATAACCTAAAGTTTCCAGGTGATAAAAAAATCTTATAAAATCGGCCGGATAGAATAAAATAACAGAATGAAATGAGTTTTGAGCTTTCAGGGATTTATAATTATTTGCTTCAAATTTCCACTACGGCAGGAACACGTATCTAGTCTACATAGGTCGGAAACATTTTGGAAACCCACTGACAACGTGAGATATTCCACTGTATTTCCAGTGGATTAGTCGGTTTCGCAGAGCTTGGCCCACACCAAAAGTGCCTGTGCCATTACCAGAATTGACCAAAGTCTCAAACATACAAACCGATTACTGTGTTCCAGAACCGATCATATGATGGAAACAATGATTAATTGGGCTCGACCCACACTGTGGGAAAAATATTCTAAATCACACTTGCAAATCCACTATGTTCACGCAAATCCGAGTGAAATGTAGGAAAAACTTCTCATTAGCGTGTCCACTTCAAGATAACTACGCGAATACTGGTCGTTTGATTGTTGGTGCTCAATATGCATTCTTGTATAAAAGGAGAGCAGAAATCACACCACCATCGACACCACAATGTTCTCTCTTTTCTGTGCGATTCTAGCTGTAAGTTCTATTTCTGTGCAGTAGTGAATGGTTCCAGTTCTCGTTCTTCTTGAACATGGCTGTGCTCTTAAATGAAAGTATTCCATACAGGTCGTTTGCCTTTTACCGAAGTCAACTGCAGCAAACTTCGACAATCTGGTCAAAGGCGAGGAAGCTCTAGTTGGCTGTCCGCAAGTTACTGCAATTCCCAACAAATCTCATCGCGCTTACTTCTTCTTGGGAATAATATCGCTGACGTCGCAGGAGAAAGAATTGGTTTGTTCTTAGAACTTTTCTTCATTTAACTGAGTTCTGCGACCTTCTGGCACTTGGCATAATACATATGGAAACAATTCTACCGCCTTGCAGGAATATAAATGCTACTTGGAAGACTTTGCTCGCACAAGTCTGAACAATATGTTCACGGACGGAGATTACACTAAAAAATTCGTTTTTGATGCGTAAGTTTCGGTCATTGAGATCCATGGCAGCACTAGCGAACAGAACATCGTATTATAGGATATTTGGCAGCAAGAGTTGTTGTTTTCTAATTCCAGGACTAAGGATTACCCTGATGTGGAAGACTTCCTCCTAGATGCTTCCGCGAAAATAACAGAGAGCATGGCCGCGGTACGAGATTGTTACATTTTAAGTCCACAAAATCTTCTGTGTTCAAAATCATGCCATCTATGTACAGGGTGCGCAGTAACTGCTGGCACCACTGTATTAATACTACCACAGCATCAGACATGACATTTCCACAACGACCAGGTTAAGCCAACACAATAACAACTCAGATAAGCTATCAAACCAGGAATGTGTCGTCACTTGCTTCAGATTTATGCGATAGGAGAGTTAGATCTTAGCAAAGCGTTTCGTTGGTGCATCACTCCTGAAAGCTCATGGGCAGGTCCTCAGTATTGCCGAAGCATCGTCCCACTGTTGTTCAACCAGATCATGAGAAAATTCGCTTTCACATGACACAAATTGGGCAAAACCTTTATGAATTCTTCTTGAAGATGGGGAAGAAGTGAAATATGTAACAGTTCAGCCATCAAACTCTATAAAGTTTTTTTTAACACATTCGCGACCTTACACTCTCGGCATGGCGCCGCGTGGGACATGGGCGGCCCTTAAAGGCAGTGTGTCACGTGTTGGAGATATCAACAGATCCTTGCTCTCCTTGCCACGCTGATTCCAAAAATGTTTGTAAAATGTCACCACCTGGGCGGAGCGGTCCGTGGGTGTGCTGACTGCCCGCCACTCCTGCAACGATGGCCAACGAGTTGTGACATGCCAGATCAATGAGATCAACGGTCACACATCAACTCGGTCGAGCAAACTGTTACAAACCCCTTACAAACCCCGTCCTGGAAAACGGGCTCAAAGACCGTTATAGGAAATTTTATGTATATCGCCGCAATCAGCGAGTCGAGTAGATTCACAGTCTGCTAACAACTCAAGCACGAAAACGAGGTGACACACTGCCTTTAAGCACGCATTTGTGCTCAAGCGGTTGAGCACATTGTAGCGAATGTGTTAGTCAAGTCAAAAGCATTGTTTTGCTAGGAAAAGAATCGTTGAATTCTTCAAAGATGCGCAGCGTTGATGCGATAAAACTGAGCAATTTTTAAGTACAGTACTATCTACACCGGTTGTGCGCCAGTGGACCTTCATCATCTAGTGTGGACCGGTTCCATTAAAAATCTGTCTTCAAGTTTAGGACATTAATTGAGAGACATTTCGAGCCTGGGGGGGGGGCGTTATTCTCAGCCATCTCGATGAATTTTGGATGATCTGAACCTCATATCGTTTCGGCAATTAAGATATTGCTGGACCTCCCACTCGGAGTTTGACTCTGATAGTTTCTTGTCAGATTAAAACGGTTTCTCTAAAGAAAGATAGGTTCCGGTGTTTCTTAAATATAATAGTTTTTGATGCTCATAGGGACATACGTTTGTCCCTTTGGGAAAACGATATTTAGGGTGTCTTTTACTTTTGTTTAATCAAAACAAAGCAGTGAGGGTAAAATCTCGCAGCAACTGACCAGCTGTAATCAGAACGGATTGCTTATTGTGGTACTCTAGCGGGAATCGCAAATCGTCCGAAAATTTTGCAAATCGTTCGAAAATTTTGAAGGAACTTTGTGCCAGGACGTATGACGTACCGAAAAATACCACAACATTGTTGCCACATAGAAAAAATAGGATATTGCAACCCTCTGTATTCAAAATCCGACAATGCGCCAGATTACACCATTAGAAGACATTGACGGTTAAATGTGTGTGTAGTGTGGTCTATTTTGAGCTCAGGCCAAGATTTGTATTGATCTTTTATTGAACGGCTAACGTTTCGGCGTAGTCGCCTTCGTCAGAGCCTGGAAAAGTCAAAGACAAGTGTGATTTACCCCTCAAACACCTCCTCACATCTACAGGACCTAATCCAACAAGCCAGATAGGACCAGAACAGTACCAGAGGAGAGAATAACCAAGATGCTCACCTTGACAGCCGCAATGCCGATGGAGTAACGGACCACCCATTTATAAGAGGTAACAAAGCTACAAGTCACACACTAAATGTGTGTGACTTGTAGCTTTGTTACCTCTGATAACAATAGCTTATAATATGAACATCCTAGGTAGGCGGTTGTTATAAAAAGCGGGTGCTGGCGTAATTCATGTAACAATAATATGATAGCGAGAAATCCTTACTCATTTTCTTCCCAGAAACGAATATGAATACTATTGCAGACGAGTCGCAACTACGCTCAAATTGGCTGCAGCTTCGACTTCAGAAAGGGAAACAACAGGGCTGCTTGTGTTGCTAGTACTGAAGAGCTCTAGAGAGTAATCGGTAGAACATTGTAGAAAATATACGTAGTTTTGAAGCAATTGGCTTGTGTAAAACAAAAGCATGGGAAACAAGGAACGACAGGTATATATGCTATGCATTGTTGAACCGCTACTTAGCCGAACAATTCCTCGCCGCCTTAGCCGGACTCCAGATCCGAGTGCAATATCTACAGAGGGTTGATACTGATACTATACATATATATACTGATCCATGAGGGTACTAGAAATAAATAAGAGAAGGGGCAAAGGAAAGAGAAGAGAAAAAAGAAATAGTGAGTGAAATTTAAAAAAGCACCAATAGACGGCCCTTAACTAGATGACTATATTTAGAAAAAAAAGTTCAAGTGTTATACTGAAGATATTAGGTCTACAAACGGCCATGAATCGCATGCACGTACATATAATTGCACGTGTAAAGCTCATTTTCTTGAAGAAACTCAGACCCAGACAAGTCTTCGAAACTTCCGCTGAGCCATTTTGAGACCTATCACAGGTGTCCAACCACTGCAAAAGACTAAGCCAGCAAACGTTCAACAGCTACTTATGATTCGCCCTTTGTTGCATGCATGTACTGTTTCACGCCTCAAAATGTACTATTTCACGCCTCAAAGTGTACTGTTTCACGCCTCAAAATGAATAAGTAGCTAAATGTATGCGCTCTTTCTTGAAATTCCTTTTAAAACAACCTAATATATGCTTCCAAGTGGGCGCCATAGTCATATACCACTCAAAATAGCACAGTGCACATGACGGTCGTTAATTCAAACGGAATCGTTAAAAATGAGCATGATCGAATGATCAGACCCGTTTGAACTTCCTGGATGGCTGGGAAACAGAACGGGACTCCAACCCCCTCAGATTATGTACCTCTGGATATTGTAGTTCTCAAAAGGGATTAGCGGAACCAAAGACGAAATCGTGGAATATGAACTTGAAGAACATTTTACGTACGTTGCCAATAAACATTCGAAGTCCACAGGAGACGGATTACATTTATTCTCACAAACTGCGCGGTTCATGGGCTTTCCTGGAATCGTTTGCAATGAATCGTTCTCCTCACTCACGAATAAATCTAAGTTGAGTTGTGGTGGAGTTGTCTTCGTCTAGGAAGTATAATTCTTCCTTGAATATAAACACTAAATATAACATTTTGCAAGTTCACGGATCTTACCAAAAATATGTGTAGAAAGGTAAAAATGTCGTAAATGGCCGTTTCGGAGAAATCACTGCAACTTTGAGCACTAGAACCAGATAAAAAGTCGGATAGAAGGAAAAGACATAAGTGTGGATCGCCAGTTGTTGTGCGATACTTTTCTGATTCGCTTATTAGTTCTTCTATAAGCCTTAACAAATGTCCCTTGGCAGCATCATCCCTCTAATGTCTTCTGAAAGTCCCCCTCCCCCACTCGTACAAATCCGAGTGTCTGGAGCGTGTGGCTGCAAAGCCGCAGGGGGCGCGGTGTGGACTCAGTACACGCGACTCTCGAATGTTTACTTCATTCTCGAGAGTTTCTGCCATTTTCGGGCGTTTCGCGCGCGTGTATGTTCTCGAAAACATGTTTTCGAACGTTTCCGACAAGCCGTCATCCTCACTCCACTCGAGCCCTCGTGTCTCCCTCACTCACTCGGTCGGCTCAGCTTCCGAGGTCGAACATCTCACGCACTTCTGCACAGCGTCGAGGACTGAATGCGACTTGAGAGAGTTGCTGCAGTGCTTCCTGGGAAGGGAAACCCTGTAGTTCCAGGAATTGAAAGAGTGAAGGATGAGTCAGTTGCACTTGTGGGTTCACACATGGTAATTGAGCAAATTTTGTGAGACTTCCACACATTTCAAGTTGGAATTCTCCGCAACCGTTACCACCTCGTACATTATTAATAGCCTTGCAAAAGGCGTAATGTGCATGCTATGACGGACACCTATAGATGTGTATAATAGTTTCTTATGTATTTATTTATTTATTTATTTATTTACTTATTTATTTATTTATTTATTTATTTATTTATTTATTTATTTATTTATTTATTTATTTATTTATTTATCGAGGTTTCAAGCTGCGGAAATCACGAATATAATCCGGATTTTCAACCAATAGAGTTGAGTCGATCGTGTACACTGAAGCCCAATGAAAATTGTAGCGATGTTTCTGACCTGTACACGGAAGGCTTCAATTTCACTGCATTTAACATCTAACAAAGGCTTCGAAAGTTCTATTCTATGCAAAAGCACTGGAGTTCTACAAGGAATTAGTGAGAGCTGCAACCTCGTTGTTACTTCGCTGATAATTTATTTCTGAAATGTGCAACATGAGTTCTCAAATATGTAGCTCATTTAAGGCTGAGCAGGAAAAAAAATTCCCAAACTTGCAAGTCTTTGTGCATGTTACATCTCCAGCCATATGTTGCTCGAGTAAGGTGCGCACTCCTACGTAAAAAAAGTTTGATAAGCCTTTTATAATATTCACGAATGGTCCGCAAACATACGGATTTATGTAAAATCGGGTGCTATGAATGAAACATGAGGTCGTCCCAAAATAAATGGCTGCAACCTAGTAATGAATTTTTAGAAGACCATAAATCCATTAGCTTAGAAGCTAGACAGATAAGCTTTGGAGCTTTAGACAATTACAAAGAGGAAGACCTGCTCTATCTGTACTCCAAAAAAGCTTTCTCAATTACTCTTCTTTGTGGTTTCTGCAGACGACATTGTGCAATGAGGCAAAACATCGTTATTGGGCTCTCCCATTTCTTAGACTATTTTTCCGCCCTATTAGGACAAAAGTCGGATTTGGTGTTGGCTCTGCATTTGGCCAGGTAGTCGTGTTGTGAGCACACAGAAGCTATGACTAGAGAAGCATTTCCGGAACAGTACGGGTTTCCAACTTTGAACAGGTGATGGTCATGAAAGTTCTCAGAAACGATAGCATAGTTCTGGAGGCGAGGCGAGAATTCTGAAACACTCCGTAAAAATGTTAATAGCTAGATTGGATGCAACTAAATCAGTAGCCACTCAGTCTTCTTGGCAACTAAATATGGCGAAAGTACAGGCGAAGTCGATTTTGAACAAAAGCATCGCCGGTCAGTGCTTAACTTGCGGCACCATCTACTTTAATCTCTCTAATAAACACTTTTGCGGATTTTTCCGGAAAAATGGGCCAATTTTAGTGGGGAGTGGGCATTGCCCAATAAAATGGAGTTTTGTCCTGCTTGTATCGCTGGGGGAGGTCTGGATATATTCAAAAAATCTCGACATTGCAGAAAAGTGTAACTTTTCCTGATAGATGAATCTCCGCTCGAGGTGTTTGACAGGAGCTGGACCAGGCCAAGAGCAGAATTTACCAAATACCTTGCCCGTTACCATTTTGACCTCTATCGCCAGATTCGGTAGAGGACACGTTAGTTTTGGTGAGCCGAAGAAGTGCACTCCCACTGGCGGGTTGTGCAAATCCACACAGGTGCATACCGAACCAAGCAAAATTTCTCTGAGTGAGGCGCTGGATCTCTCCTTGTAATACTGTGTTGGCCTCACTTTTGCCTAATAGAATATCGTTTTGAAGCTGCAGTGAAACGGCTTTTCTTCTGGAAAATTCATGTGAAACAATGTGTACTGAACATTGACCTTTCACACTTCAATGACTCCAGTGGTTCAGGCTTTCCTCTTTCTATCAAATTCACTGTACTAGAAAAATCTGCTGGGAATTCTGGTCATAATAGCTTTTATTTCGAAGCAAAAGCTCACGTTCGAGCTGAGTTACGCACCTTGGAATGCGCACTTCCAAAACGGCCATTATTTTTGGGACAACCTAATATAAATTTTGTCCAGAAAAGTGGCTTCCGGCTGATGCTGAGCTGAAGTCCATGGAAACAAGGTACAGTTACGCATACCACTAAAAAAGTGATCGCCATTACTTGTTCTCATAGATCAAGATAGCTGTAACTAAATATAAAATCTTCAACATGAATCAAACAAGAAAACATTAAAGCAAATTCATCTGTAGGATTTGATTCGGAAGCGGCTCTGAAATCTTCAAGGAAAAAATCTCTTACTTTCTTGAAATTCCCTATGAATGGATTAACCAAACCGTACGTGATCTCAATATTGAAAAGGTCCAAAACAATTTCACAGGAAAGCCCATGATTAGAACAATTTGTTTCTCAAACTTGTCATACCAGAAGATGCCATCTTCAAACATTAGGAACAAATTATATCGTTTACAGCCACTGTATAAAAAAAAGAGACGAAATGATCTCCTCATGATTTATAAAATCCTGCATAGTTAGTGTGAATTAAAGCCTTCTGATTTTTTCGTTATGCATTACTCCATCACAAGAGGTGGAACGGTAAGGCCGCATATAACTATAGCGAATACGACAATACGACAGAATTTTTTCACTCACAGGGCTCTCTCTCTCTCTGATTACTCGAAGTTTAGCAAAAACAAAAAAGTGCCATTGAAACTTTCCCTTTACAAAAGGTAATTGGCGAGTACCTGGACAACTAACCCAAACTCGTGAGGTTTTCTGCCCATCAATCTTTAGTATTTGATAGTGACACACTTGTACTTGAATTTGACTTCAAATGATTACTTGTATGTGTACTGTACAATATATCCACATGGTTAACCCATGTAACAAATATTAATATTAACATGGAACCCTTGGTAAGTGCACATAACGAAGACGAATAACTTTTTTGGACTCTTTCCATGTGCAAGCTCTATCAATAGTTGTTCATGGGCAATACCATGACCATGGTTACATAAATATAATAGATAAGTCACCAAATAGATGAATAAATAAGCCACACATACACACATCAATTGTGGAGTAACATCAAAACTCTGCTGGAAATGGATTAATAGTGGGTAACGATCACGTCAGCAACCACCGTCGATTCAGCGTTGTATTCAGAAATTGAAGTTCACAAATCCATGAGCACAGAGTTCCTGACAGCTTCAAACCTCCAAAGCTAAGCAATAAGTCTCAACAGACCTATACACATTTACTCCAAACGTATACAGGAAGCATTGAAATTTGGGGTCTCAAAACAATGAAATTGAGAAAATATTGCAATGGAGAAGCGAACTTCCATAAGGCGGTAGTGCGTAGTGTTGGAGAGCGTTTGAAAAGCATTGTTTCTGAAGAGCTACGCAATCCAGACCTGTTTCAGACATGCATTGCAATATGTACCTTCCCATTGATATTCATCAGAGCCCAATGTTCTATGTTTATTCTTGAAATGGGAAAGTTGACTTTGAGTGCAAATTTCATTAGAATACACCTCCCCACTCAGACACTCGCGTCGGCCGAGCGGCGCGCGAATACCGGCCGAGCGGCCACCGGAAAACCGGCCCGGCCGGTATTGGATGCACCGCCCGGCCGGAGATCGCGCGCCGCTAGGGCCGGAAGGCTTCAATTCACGTTAGCGTTGTTAGGTCTATATTCGGAATTCGTTCTTAGTCGTAGTACCTGTACGAGAATCAAAACCACCCGTGCAAGAAATTTCAAAAAATTCTGCCTTTGATATTGTTGGGTTCCTCCTGCTTTTATTTGCCGGGATCTAAGCCTACCTCACCCTCGTTCTTTATTGATTGATAGTCCACTGCGTAACCGACTCGGCCATTCGTGCTGCTATGCAGGCACTCTACCACTCTAGTAATAGCTTCATTCTCTATGAGCTCTTCACTTTACCGGTATGCTGGGCCACATGCTGAGCTTGTGGAAATCTAGCGTGCCTGGTTTGGGGTTTACCTTGGGGTGTGTAAGTGTGAACAGTTCACTATGAGCATGTATGGGTTTACAATGAGTCTTTGAGCCTTGATTCGTATGCTAACGCGTAGAGAGTTAATAACTTTTTGATCAGTGGATTTGAGCCTAATGAGTATCTACACCGTATGTAGATGATATATTTGGACCAGCCAGAGATTAATTCGGAGAGCTACAGATGTTCCAAACTTGCCCACACTATGATGAATACTTGCCCATGCCATAATTTCACCACTGTATGTAAGTTTATTATTCCATCCATGTTCTTAACGTGGATCTCCCTCACGTCCGAGTGAAAATGGAGGGGTATTCATCGGATGGCGGATGGTCCTCTCAGCACTGCTTTATCCCATATACTTTGTACGACGTCTTCACACAACTAGGCGCCAGTACACACTTCCTCTTCCATATTTACAATGCCGCTGGGTGATGTTTCACTCACTTCCGTTCACCAGCGTACCCCTGACATATCAGCGGATCCGTTTTGACAGCAAGCAGTTTCGAGATCCGGTACCAAAAAGCTAGGCAAGCACTACTGGACTTGTTACGCCGTGTGGTTCGCACCCTTTGGCGTAACTGTACATTGCAATCTTCAGTAGTCTCTTCCCGCAACTACTATTATTAATAGTACCTCTAATCACAAGAATTATCCGCGCGCCGCTCAGCCGGTGTGCCTGAAATCGCGCCGCTCGGCCGGTAATTGAGCCGGCATTTAAATTTAGGAGCGCCGCTCAGCCGGTTTCTCAAAGTCGCCCGCCGCTCGGCCGGAATTGGCGAGCCGCCCGGCCGGTCACTCGAATTCGCCCGGCCCTCGGCCGGTGCGAGTGCCTGAGCATAGCCGCTTCAGCCACATTCAATTTGCAAAAAAAAATGGAAGCGGTACCTTATTTGTGGATTGTCGAGAGAAAGAGTTATGAACAGACGATGCGACTTCGCTTTATCGCTAATATAATAGATGTGGCTTTTCATTGCCATGAATGCAGAGCTTCAAACTTTTGCGGGCCTTGTACACATGTGTAGACAGTCTTCGTTCAAGCATAATTTCTCGCCTGACTGTGAAGGGAGAGGTGAAAGAATCCAACAATAAGCGCCGACTCTTAGGTCAATAACACCACACGAACCTTATTTTTTTCATTTATTCTCACGATTCTACAAAAGTTGCAGTGCCCATAACCACACTGCTTCTGCTAGGGTGGGCCAAGGATCTCATCTTACCGAATGCTTTCGAGCAGAACATACTCCCCGCCATGTTCAAACTCTACCAATGTTAGTGGTCACAACTCTATGTAGTGCTAAAAAAATTATCTGTATTAGCAAAACAAAGAGCACTTCAGATAATATGATTTTTTCATGCCTTTTCTGTCTTTATGTTCAATATTATGCCAGGTTACTTTCTTGTTTGTTTTTTTTTTCAAGTTCTTTTTCTCTTTTTGTGTCACTTTTCAGTGTTGTCCTTGGTTTGTTCTACTAGGCTATAACTGTGTATTTCTACTTTTACGTTAAGTGGTAAGGGTTCATTCACTTGTCCAAAGAGCTGGCTCATGTTGTTGTTTTGATAAATTGCATTTATGGCCACACATCTCTGAGCTGGGATTCATGAACGCGTAACCGTACTAAATCAGGTTAGCAAACCAACTTTCACGTCCTCCGTCTCATACGTTCACGTAGTCTAAAGTGTAACCAGTCGCGCTAACTCATGCTGGTTTGCTGGATTAGCAATTCATGAATCCCAGCCTTGGTGGCCGCACTGGCAATTCCTATGTAGTTTCTGGAGAATTTAGCTAATAACGTAACTAATTAACGTAACTTAACTCATTGAAATTACGTCGTTTTCAGTGTAAATACTGGGTGAATTCCGAGAAGAGCATACTCTGATGTTGAATGGCAATACATTTGGCGAGGTTTGTTTGGCAACCTCGCAGACGAGCTTGCAAACTAGCCAGGCANTCTAGCGTGCCTGGTTTGGGGTTTACCTTGGGGTGTGTAAGTGTGAACAGTTCACTATGAGCATGTATGGGTTTACAATGAGTCTTTGAGCCTTGATTCGTATGCTAACGCGTAGAGAGTTAATAACTTTTTGATCAGTGGATTTGAGCCTAATGAGTATCTACACCGTATGTAGATGATATATTTGGACCAGCCAGAGATTAATTCGGAGAGCTACAGATGTTCCAAACTTGCCCACACTATGATGAATACTTGCCCATGCCATAATTTCACCACTGTATGTAAGTTTATTATTCCATCCATGTTCTTAACGTGGATCTCCCTCACGTCCGAGTGAAAATGGAGGGGTATTCATCGGATGGCGGATGGTCCTCTCAGCACTGCTTTATCCCATATACTTTGTACGACGTCTTCACACAACTAGGCGCCAGTACACACTTCCTCTTCCATATTTACAATGCCGCTGGGTGATGTTTCACTCACTTCCGTTCACCAGCGTACCCCTGACATATCAGCGGATCCGTTTTGACAGCAAGCAGTTTCGAGATCCGGTACCAAAAAGCTAGGCAAGCACTACTGGACTTGTTACGCCGTGTGGTTCGCACCCTTTGGCGTAACTGTACATTGCAATCTTCAGTAGTCTCTTCCCGCAACTACTATTATTAATAGTACCTCTAATCACAAGAATTATCCGCGCGCCGCTCAGCCGGTGTGCCTGAAATCGCGCCGCTCGGCCGGTAATTGAGCCGGCATTTAAATTTAGGAGCGCCGCTCAGCCGGTTTCTCAAAGTCGCCCGCCGCTCGGCCGGA
>JARK01001605.1:16082-38650 GCA_000688135.1 Ancylostoma ceylanicum
CCAAACACACTGTCTTGCCATTTGTATCGCCAAACAGGCTCTTCACTCATTCTCCCGTAAAATGTATTGCCAAACAAAATTTTATCCCGTAAACTGTCTTGCCAAACACATTGTCTTGCCAAATGTATTGCCATTTAAAATCAGAGTATATCTTTCGTAGCGTGCAGTGACTCTGCACTGAATTTCTGCCAATTTTCTGCCTTGGTGATTTCTCTTCAAATTCATAATTAACATTGCTCACCTTTCTTTTGAAATTCTCACACTCTTACTCTAAGTAAAAAGAGAGGTCGCTGGTGTAGATTCTCTCCTAGAGCTCAGGCCTGGATGCTTCATTGTGATTATTCAGGGTAAACGTGTTGATGCCCGCGATAACAGTGGATAAATCTGAGGTGTGATGACATGTCTACCCTGGGTGATCTCAATGATGCATGCGGCCCCAAATGGAACACCTTCTGAAAGGAGATTTGTGAAGGAGAATTGAGGTAAAAGCTACGTACGTATGTAGCTGCAGTTGCACAGGATCTCAGCTTCCAAATCAGAATTAAGTAGAAGGCCAAATTTAATCGGCTCTGGATGTAATTTCATTATAAAAAGTTGATAGTTGAGAAAAATCCTAGTTGTTGTGGCAGATGTTCAATGACTAGGATGTTCCTTGTTCCCCAATTTTACTCAGTCCATGTAGAAAGCTTCACAGATGAGGTAGTATTGAAATTCCACATTATGATCCTCGATTTTCACCTGCACCTACGTACGTATGTGTCTCCAGGACTGTCACGACTCTGCAGGAATTTTATCCTCATTGCTGATTTTAGTCGATTTTTTCTCCAATAGGCATCTCTCTTGACGCAGACGAGTGAAATTATAGATTCGAGTGCTATTTTTGGCTTCATATTTCATTTCCTCCTTCAGTCCTTCCTTTCTCTTCCTGTTTACGCGTTTGGATAACATGTGTACGAGCTGATGCGAGCGTACATTCAGGAAATATTGTTTCAACCAGGAAATATGGATGGACTCGAAAGCTTAGAACATCCTTTTAGTGTGCAACTTCTAGGACAGGAACCACTAAGTTGGTCCGAAAGTATTGCACCAGATTTTGCACATTTTTCGAGTAATCATAACGGTGTTGTTCATGGATGGGACCTGGGCTACCAATTTCTATTGTTGAGGAGTACGTACTGAAACACTGCCATATTCTATTTCCGAAGAATTTCAAATCGAGACTTTTGCAGCGAAAAATAAATGATTGTGCAAGATTTTTGGACCACCCTAATTTTCCTGGTAATAAAAAAATATTCAAAATAGTTATATATGTCCGCTTTTCAGCGATTTTGGATGAAGATTGATAGCATTCCAAATCCCTCGAATACTGCTGGAGATCCTGGAGGCGCAGAATAGCCTTCTATCACAATCTGAGCAATTTTCCATCCGTCATTCACTGGTCTGGACTTTTGCAGTGTCCCTCAGTTCTCGTGCTCTCGTGCCATCCCCTAATTCACTATACTTTCTCGAGATTAGCCGGCGTTGAGCGAGAGCGCGTGCGCTGCCGTTGAGGCCTCGCGATTTCTCAGTAGTAAACACTATGTTGTTGGTCACAAACGCCGAGCCAGAAATATTGTGTTTTGCAAAACAACATCCCCACTTGTCACTTCACGCTGACCACAATCGCTCTCCGCTATACGAAA
The DNA here is from genome assembly GCA_000688135.1 of Ancylostoma ceylanicum. Classification (NCBI taxonomy): domain Eukaryota; kingdom Metazoa; phylum Nematoda; class Chromadorea; order Rhabditida; family Ancylostomatidae; genus Ancylostoma; species Ancylostoma ceylanicum. Next base: position 17,765 of record JARK01001605.1, read on the forward strand.
ATACGCAGCAGCAGCGTCGCACGCGACGTCGCCGCAGTGCGGCACTGTCGGTCGGAGACCAGAGCTGAGCTGGACGCCAGCACGTGCCGCGATTGCCTCGTTCTGGATCATTGTTTGAGCACGGATACAGCATACGTACATGCACTACGGTACATGTGTACAAAGGTCTTATGGGACCCAAGAAAGATCGAAACCTAACAGGAAACATAGGGTCTTGCACTTATAAGTGGAACACCAAAGAAGTTCCTCGCTAGGAACTACATGCGCTCCACTAAAGGCCTACCGCTCTGGATAAGGAACAATTTCCTTCAGATTATTTATAATAAAGGAAGCGTCAAAATTATTGACGCACCAAAATGAGTCTGCAGAAGAGGCAAGCTGCGAAAATGTCTTCGCGATAAGAATAAATGCACACTTGTTCACAACAGGGTCCTTCCTCGCGACCGCAGTCGCGAAGACGAAGAAGAACGTAGCCATTGCGCCGCAACTAACTCTGGTCGATTTTGTTCCAGATCTTGAACAGAAGAGAATCTGGGAGTTTGGTTTCTCTGTGAATGATAGCACAGCTCTTGCTCTCTAAGAGCCCATATGGGTTCCTTCACTGGACTGAAATTCGGCTGACAAAGAATCCCTTCTGTGCCAGTTTGAATTTTTGTATGTACAAGTACAAGCGGATTTTTGAAACCAGGCCTGCATCACTTCCGCCTTGCACAAGAGCCAAGCCCTGCCAAAGTCTATATGGATTCACCTTGGGGTAGGAATTAAGTCCAGCAAGGAGACACCTCCAAAAGACACTGTTTCAATGAGAAACAAGAAAATGAAAAAATTTCTGTATTAAAACATAGGTATCTCCTTGGCAAGAACGCAACTAGATTTGCGAACAAGGGGAGAATCTCATGTGCATCTCGGAGAGCAAGTCCTGCGCTACTTCCCCTAGGAGTATCAAGTTCCTAAACGAAAACCTCCTCATGATAGGAAACAAAAATGAGGGAACTTCAGTTGAGGCGCATCGCCAGTAATCTCAGCTGGCGTCTTCGTGGCTGCTTTCCTAAGAACGGAGCTCGCTTCAAACAAGAGTGATTCCTTGTGTTCACTAAGACGTATTCTCCATTTTTGATATACATACATAAGACTTTTTTGGATGTTACCTCATTTATTTATTTATTTATTAATATGCACAAAGTGCGCTACATAATGGTGGATCACAAGCACATGGGGGAAATGAGAAGTTCTCTAGATACAGTAAGAAAAATATTCTAAGGTGTATTCCAAAGTGTATCCCTGGTGCACGATAAGAGTGGCAGCATTCTCACATAAAATTTCTGCTGTGCAAAATCAGTGAGGCATCACTGCAACTCGCCCATAACTGCTCCCACAAGCAGAGAGGATATCAAGCAACCCGAAGTCCTTTAAACCTGAGCGATTCTCCTTTTTTGTGATACATTTGCTCAAGTAGGATAAAATCGTAGGTTCCTTCTCTGTCGGTTCCTCGCAGTATCAGACTCATCCTTGTCTCAAGATTTTCNTTTGTCTCAAGATTTTCCAGCAGAAAATAAAGAATTGAATCTACGTAACTGTAGTGAGATTTATAGAATGGTAAGAACGTGCAACAGGGAATCAGTTTTCGGAGATGAATTAGCTGGAGAACTCCTCGCATACTGAAAACTTTTATGGAAGCAAGTGGCGATCTCAGTCTTTGTTGTTGTTCTCTTTGTCATTGATGTGATATTTACAGCAGTTCTGTTGTGAGACTGGAATTGCTTAGACCAATGTTGCCGCAAATGAGTAGCTGAAATTTTCAAATTTCTTTGATTCCCAGAAGGCGAAGGAAATTTAATTTTCTTAGTCTGGTTTTGAAAATAGAGGTTGACGGAGAACATAAGACATCATTCGGTAACTGACGAAGCCACCTAGCCCCGCGCATGAACAAGGTACTGAAAATTTTAGAATTAAATCTACTGTTAATTTTCTTGTAGTGTAATATAAACGTACCTGAGCGGCCATTACAGGGTCTAAAGACCCAGTATTTACTAGCCCTAAGTTTGCAATTCATTCGTAAGACTTTGAAGCAGAAAACAAGATCGTTGAACGTGCGTCGTTGCAAAAGGCTGTCGAGTTTGAATTTCTTTAGTCTATCATGATAAGCAGGGATTCGGTGGTGGTGATAGGAATTAGGTGAACTTCTGTACAGGAGCAATTTTGTAAAGGTTTGCTGTACTCTTTCTATGGCTCTTTGGTGTTTCACGGTAGAGGGACTCCAAACTTGCGAGGCATACTCAAGCAGGGGTAGTACGTAACATTTATATAATTTAATCAGCAGCAAAGAATCATTGGAACGAATATTACGAAATATAGTGAATAGTGCAGCGAAAGATCTATTGATGACATGTCGAATATGTGTATCGAAGGACAATTTAGAATTGAAATGTATACCCAAGTCTTTAATTTCATTACAACTTTTTAGAACAGAAGTTACAGAGTAATTCCGGTGCGTCAATATTTATGAAGCACCCTGTAAAACATCTCTGTAGTGTAAGCGATCCCTTGATGAATACGTGTCGTGGGGCTATACCCCGAGGTGCCCAGGAAAAGCTTGAACGTGACCAGCTATCAAAGTAGAGCTCAGGAATGCTTCTCAATGGTCAGTTACTGCATAAACCATGTTTTCCCAAGAGTCATCAGAACATATGGACGGTAAAAAGGCCCACACGGTTTTGCAGAAGGATCTCAGCAGCTGCAAGATGACATTGATGTCGCAATGTCCCTCTTCAACGAGATCGGCAACTTCAGAGATGGTAAGATGGTGCCGTTCCAAAGCCTCATTAAGTACATGTTCCTGTTTTGTGGATATTGTGAACCTTTGTTTTCAATCTTTATTGGCGAGCTTTCGGTGTTTAACACCTTGGTCAGGCCTAGAATACATTTCAACGCATCATCTAGCACTCATGATAACAACGATGACAGGAATGAGCAACTAGACTGACCAGGTTGGGCTATCCAGGTGACAAACAGGGCAGCAAGCAAGTCAGTAGAAGAATGAGAACTACGGAGGATGCGACAAAAGAGACAGGGTCACAATCACGACCGCTCTAGGTGATAAGCCTTAGTGTATCCATGAGCTTATCCTTGCTGTTTATTTCCAGCATAAGGCGCTTCATCGACAGAGCCTTGAGCAACTTTCTTCCAAAGATCGGTGACCCATTCACTGTTGTCGCGCTCTTTGGCAAAATGTTTTCAAAACATGAATCCTGCATGCGGCACTACGTTCATCAGCAATCTTTCATATAAGGACGGAGGACGCGACTGGGACTATCCGTCCATCGAACTCTTTTATTCATTATTTATTATTATTATTTACTAGTTTGTTTCTAATTTGAATTCATTGTGTTGATCCTGCATCCTTAGCTGTGCGCTTAGGCTTCCCTCTTACATGCGTATGTTCTATTGGCCAAGATTGGCAAGGCTCTAAAATGGGTTACTAGGTACATTGTGCTTACCTTTCCAATTCCTTCATACCCTGATACTATGCTCTCAGTTCTGTATCTTACTCTCTTTCACCCAAACAATGTAAGCTTTGACTCGCTCCGCACGCTTAGGTTCTTATAGTATGGTACCTTGTTTCTTTTCTTGCGCTCTTAACTATAGTGCTTTCTGGTGCTCGATTTTTTCATCATGTAGAGCTCAGGACTTGTGTTTCTCTAACGTACTGGATTTTTCATCAATGTTGGTACTGGATGAGGTCCAAGATGAGGTAGCTCCCGCAACGTCATCATGTTCATCATGTTGGATGTGAGCCAACCATAGTAACATATCGGGCATACCTCACCTCGGAACTCGTCCAATAAGCAAGATTAATAAAGCAAATATTGTGTTTAGGTTTTAACATACTGTTGTTTGATCTGATTGTTTCTGCGTTTGAATCGCTATTTTGTTCCCCTGGAGTATACATATTTGTACAAGGTCTAATCACCTAAGTATAGAGCTATAAAACACTATTGTGTTTGCGTTGCAAGCCGTTCTTGTTTTTCGTACAACACAGTATTGGTCTCTGAGGTAAGAACATTTGAATTTTCGATTTATCCGAGATATAAAGCCAAAATATTCGACTTCGAATAGATGCAGAATTCGCGTGTTCCAACATTAGAGACCAATACAGTGCTGTATGAAAGACATGAAGAGCCTCAGAGGTCCGTTATTCTTGAATATCTGAATGTTTTATTGTTTTCTGGATTGTTAAGTGAAGTAACAAAATTATTCAGTTTTTATTCGGTCCCAAGTTTAGTAGCTGTAACGAAAATTCACAGCTACATATCTAGTATATACCAAGGTGTCAGAAATTAGATTTTAATTAAGTTGTTGAGATAGTATGATGATATGTACACTCCGCCGTTACCAATTCCATGTTTTTCTCCGAGTGAAAATAATGTTTTACACGAATTTTCTTTCCCAATGGAAACGCATTTTTTTTTTGCATGCAGCATTATTCAGACTCTTGATATCAACTAAATGGTTGGCGTGTGGCTCCGAGAACAAGTTCGGTAACTGGCATCAAGTTCTAGTACCGATATATCAAGGGTGGTTTTCTGTTGTCTCAAGTAGCAGCAAAATATCTGCAGTTGAAAATTCAAAATCGTGAAATCTGCGGAAGGAGTCAAATTTTCGAGCAGCAGACTGCTTTACGGCCACTTTGCACCTTTCTCTGGAAACCTTGTGATCTCCCGCTCCTAAGTGTTGGAATAATTCCGCTTGCGATGTACTGCTTCACCATTCACAGTACGGGACATTTCTGCTGTTTGACGACGATGAAAAACTGATCTTTAAAATTTTAAGAAAAAATGAAAACGGATTTCAACGGATGAACTCCTCGTCATAGTGTGGCACCGCAGTCAGGCTACTGAACTATAGAGGAAACATTTTGAAGTGTTTCTTCCACAAGCTATTATTAGGAGCAACATCTGAGGACCGGCATTGCGTGAAAAAAATTAGCGGCTCGTTCAGTGGTTTCGCATTAGAACACATGTCAATTCTTATTATGTATTGTATCACTCTGAATGATTGTACGTTTTTCTCGTATAGTACTAGTTAGCTTTATAGATACACGTGCAACTGTGCATGTTTACAGATGAAGATAAAGATAAAGCTCTTCGTAAAGTATTTATAATCTATCTTAGTTACACACTGAACCACCCGAGGTGGCTTACCAAAGGACATGTTGCCATGCTTGGGAGCATCCATATTTTCGGTAGGTCAAAATTCCGGATATCCCGACAATACCAACATTCGAACAGCACTTCTTTTCCTATGGTGATTTGTTCAAATTTGTCGTGCCACTAACGCCACGTAGCCGTTAGCAGCAGCCACAAAGAGCAGTAAATCTCCGTTTACTGAGAGTGTAGCCTTATATCAGGATGTGAGGTAATTATTAGCAGGATATGCGAGCCCAAACAAAATATTTTCGAATATTTCATGAAAAATCCAATGCAGGTAGGTCTCGTAGGCTCCATAAACGGTGTTCCTTCGAGTTTCTGAAGCACAATCAAGAAAAACCAAGGAATTTTCAGGCAAAGTAGCGTTGATCTCTGTTTACATCATGTGGGGAAGCAGATTCCCAGAGCGATCCCTGCTCTCGCGATACCTTCAAGCAACAGCAACATATGTATGTACAGTACAGAGCACTTATACAATTAGTGGTTCCGTGTGATTTCCCCATACGTTTTAAACACAGACACAATTAAAATTGTTTAGTACCTATTACTTTTTATTTAGACATTACAGTACCAATCGCTAAAAGTTGTTCAGTGGTCAGCTGATAATTCCACGATAAACTATTGAATGTCGTGAAATTAACGAACGGATGTTTTTAATCGTAAACAACAAGTGCACCGGTGATACTGTATGGAAGTGTTTTCGTGTAGTACAAGTTCTTACTTTGTTATCGTGTCGGTCTATTCGAGTACAGCCTTCACTTTTATAGAGGAATAAGACGCCAGAGATGATGCTGAGCACTTCGCTGTTATTAGTCCTGGATTGAGATTGGATTACAGGCATTCAGAAAGTTCTCCTGATATTTTGATGGGTTTCATGCAGCTGTCTTATACTATGTATTACATAGTTCAAGGAAGTATCCGCAACTCCGAGGCAAAATATGTTTTTTTCGTTCCACCGAGGAAATCCCGAACGTACTCTGGACATAATTTAGCGCTCATTGCAGCATAGGTGGAATTGATGCCCGTTCGCAGCAAACATGCGCGATTAACGGCAACCGCCGCAGCAAAACACCTCCCGTCGCCCTCGAGTAGATCAGAAATCCGTCCCTTCAGCTGGTTGCAGAGAGAAATTGAGAAACTCCAAACTTTGCTTGCGTAAACAATTTCGTATGCATGATCTGGTGAGTTGGCAACAACACTGTGACTTGTTTACATCTTTTAAAAATCTTTCAAAATTCGCTTAAAGCCATTAAGGTTTGAATAAGAGATCCCCAGAGAAATTCGTCTTATCTTGAGCTGTTTTCGCATATTTATGATATGATTTGCTCTGTTGAGTCGGATTAGCCAAATAGAGTGGATATAGCGCGTCACTGGTATTAGTGACGTGAATTCCAGGTTATTTCCATATCACTGGGAATGCAGAGATTGATATTGATATTGATATTTATTACATGGATTACCATGTGGACAGGAATAACACAAAATTAAAACACAACCAACATCAAAAATACAACCAACTTGACCTGTCTGCATCGGAGAAGAGAAAAAAAACGAATTCATGGAATCACAGGTTTCTTACCAACATACTTTTAAATAAACACAACATAAATGGAATGAGTTGCTTCTTGTTGTGTTTTTGAAAAACAGATCCGGCACGATTAACGAAGAAATAATGCCTTACATTACTCTTCGCCCTGGGAATTACTACTTTGAAGGAACCTCCCCTTGTGTTTGATGCTCTCATTTCAAACAGCTTATTTGACCTCAACCCTATATGTCCATGAAATATTTTGTAGAACATTACAAGAAAAAACATTGTTTTCCTGAAGGCTAGGAGACGCGATCCAAGGTTGCGATTCCTGACATCACTGCGAGGATTAATACCAGTTGAAGAGCAAACTTCTAAAAAATTGCTGAACTTGAATAACGTGACCAATTCAAATATACGAAAAATTTTGACGGGTTTTCTTTGCAAATTCTGCACGATTTATTTCAGAATGCTAACAAGAAAAGTTTACTGATGAGGAGCCCTTATCTATCATATTAATATGAAAAATAATACATACGAATTACATTAATAAAATGACACGAGTTATACCAATACCTACTGCACTAATACACCGCAAGTTTTGAGTTTACTAGCTTCCACAACATGAAAAACTCCCAAATCCTGAAGATCACAGCAGAAAAAGAGATTTTGAATATTGGCTGATGTTTCTGCTCTACCACCCCAGAGTTTGCCGTTTTTATATTCCCTCAGCAATGGAGATTGTTAAGAACTTTCCTTAAAAATGCTAGCGATGGAGTGAAACTGGCGTACAATGTTATGGCGCTATACGATCAAACGACTAGATAAAGGTTGCATTAAATTGTGGCCAATCCTAGAAATAAGTGAACTTTTGAGTGAATTCAGGGTGCATCACTGCTATAATTTTCTGGAACAAAATCCATCTGCTGGGATGGGATTAACGCTTAATATCAATATTTGCTCGTACCAAAGAGGAAAGCTTTTTACCCACATTAAAGTTTTATAAGTATGTTCGCAGAGATTTGTTGTTTTCCTTAAAAATTGAGGTGGATACATAAGTTATGCCTCAGTTCAGTAACACTTGCAACAACACGTGGTGGACAAGGAAAGGTTTCTCAATATTAGATGAAAGGATTCCTATGGCTAATGATAAACAGCTGCTGTGTAGGAAAATGCGGAACCTTGCAAAACTACTGTTTTTGATAAGAAGTGTGATTTTTGAGAGAGTTGCACATGTCAGTGCATTTTTACGAGGTGAGGATGAAAAGTTTCCAGAAGGACCACCAAAGAATCGCTGCTGTCCAATTGTTTTCATGGCGTTGTAAAGAAGAATACTCCACGCAGATTGGCTGCAAATGTCAATTTTTTAATGTTGTGTTGATCTATTGTTAGTTTTTGTTTCGTGCATTAAAGGTAAAGGAAACTCCTATTGACACAGATTCTGCTTTCGACAGGTCTTTCGAGTCACTGCACTCAACTGGAGAAGATGCGGGTTTCGAGAAGTCATTTTCTCCTAGTGGACAGGATAATCGCAAGTAAACCAAATGCTTTTTAGATACGTACTTGTCCTGCCCATCAAAGATTGGGTTCCCATCTATTTTTGGAGGTTTCTAATTCACTATAAATTAGTATATAGGATGTGCCTGATCCTTACTCCTCTCATTCAAATGTTACTACTTCTTAATAGAATTTCCTTTGTTTGGCTTTTTTCTATACCCAGTTTGGACCAGTTTGATTGTTCAGTTCCTGTTTTCATCTAGCTGTGTTTCTGACATTGTCATGCACGCCCATGTGGGTATCCAATAAACAAATAAATACCAACTTTGGAGACTCACCGTCTAGCTTCTCCACTCCTAATCTCTGGATTCGAATAGTCGGGCATTGCTGCGCACAAGAAAACACAGAACCATAGGTAGGAATTCAAAAAAGGCTAGCACACCAAACTGTGGACAAATTCCTTGATATGAATTTTGCAGCTGGATTGAGGAAGTTTTGAGCATCTTTTGTACTTTCAGAAATCTCGCAAGGTTTCCTGAAAGTTTCTACAAGGAAGTTATCTGACATGCTGAACCCGAAGATCATGTCTGCTTTGTTCACCTAAGTAATTTTGTTGGAACTCGGTAGACAAAACCAACATTTACTATTGATATGTGGACAATTTCTCTTGTTTTCTTTCGGGACTGATTCGCAATGCTCAAATCATTGTTATTGTGGCATTCCTATGAGAGAATTCAGGGCTGAATCTGAGCTTTATTTCCAGCAATAGGGTCCGACTCCGAATCCATTCCTTTCCAAACGAACAACTCACAACTTTTGCAGGGGTCCTCTTCGAATGTGGTACCGTTCAGAATTCAGCAAATGCGACGTTTATTTTTCGAATAAATTTATCCTGTCCAAAAACTCGTGACCGTGCCTCTTTTGCTGTACCAGCAGGTCTCGGCGGCATGGGCTTTCAACCCTAATTCCGTGGAACCTCGAGAATAGGTTACCTATGTAGTTTTTGAAATTATCTTATAAAATAGTCGGAACTTTGTATCGGTTTATTTTAATCTGTTCTCTTTTATTATTCTGGATAATAGTTATTGACTGCTCAGTATCAAAACTAAAAATTTTACTATCATTATCTTCTATCCGCATCCCCAAAATGGCACGCACGTCACGTTTTTTCCCACCATCCCCCCCCCCCTTCATCCCCCCTTCTGCGTCCATCAGCTAATTCAGTGCAATTCGTGCAAAACCGCATGCCGCTGGATCTGCAGGACAAAGCGAAGAAAAGATGTAGTAGCTTTGAAGTGATCTACACCATTTTTAAAGATTCCTATGCATTCCTTTGAATATGTCTGAACCTTTTATGCATTTATAGTTCGATGTTTTCGTTCCTATCCTATATGGCATTTAATATGAGCTCCCCTATTGCGCTTACCATGCCCTATATACGGTTAAGACTTCCGAGTCCCCGCATTGGCAATCTCGTAGGAGCACCCGGATATGTCGACGTCAATCTCTGAGCCATTGACAGATTCCTCGTTCACGTCTATATACATAAACATTATTAGTGAATCCAGACATTAGTGCAACGGCTGCATGGTTATGCTCGTCATACGGATAGAGATTGTAGAGCGCTGACAGACAGAAACGTGTATACTGTAGCTGCACTCGGAATTATTGCAAGAAATTGCTGCAGTCATCCCAACCGTAAGCATTTGTCTACAAATTTCAAGCAGAAACAAAAAATTTCTGATAGACCGATATTTCAATCCAAATATGGAAATGGGCTTGCCCTCGACGATAAGAAGATAGGCATTAAAAACCATAGAGATTGGATAAATTAGTGAGTGAGTCACCTGTCTGGAAGAGAGCAAGAGCTAGTGACGGTTTCCTTAAATGGGACATTCGATTATATTAGGTTGAGGAATTATGAATGTCTGCCGCATACATTTTACTTTTTTTTCTAATATTTCGTCAGTGTCACCGTTTTCGGCAGGGCTTGTGTGTTCACCTGAAGAAGCACTTAAGGGCGCTTCAGAAGATATACGGACTGTTCAATTTTATCTGACTTTTTTTATCTGAAAAATTATATTTTAATTGGTACTGCACTTACATAATGCTGAACTACTAAGTGCGCGACTCGCCATCAGCCAAGTCCTTCCCCGCACCGGGAAGAATCGCAACTTTTCCCAAGTCGTCCCAATGTCGGATTATAGAAGGATGTCTCTTGAACATACAAACAAAAAACCACACTGACTTAGTAACGGTGAGCAGCACATTCCGACCCCAAATCTCGATCATCCCAGAAGAAAGGTGGTGCTGTGTTTGAGGTAGAATATGAAAGGATTGTTTCGTTCAGTGATGGTGACTCCTGTGCAGTAGTTCACAACAGATATTCCTGCACAAGAATAGGACACCGTGAACTAGGCACTTCATCAACGTAGTGTCGATACAGCGACTACAAAACTTATCCTTGAAATGGTCCCTACAGCACATTGCGAAAATGTCCCAATAGAAAACCAAGATTTAAGAGATGGAATCCCTCCCTCAACCGCCTCATAGCGCAGTACTGGCACTATCAGAATACCATTTGTCCCTGTCAATGTTGCGCTCTTTGGCGGAGAAAAACGTTAGGAACTGTGGTGAGGTTAAAATTTAGGTGACTCGTTACTGCGTCTTTCGGCGCAGCGATTTCTGGAAACAGGACCTTCATACCTTGTAGGGAAGAAGTAGAAGAGTCATAGATTAGTCTGGAGAGAAGCCCTTGGATGGAGCTGCTGAAGTGTTGTTTCTGTAGTAATTTCTGTTTTTGGGTCAAACAGACATTTATAATTCCTCAATCTAATACATGTATTATACAAATGTGACGGGGTTTCCTCTGCAATGTTATATTCTACGTCTGTATTTCATAGGAACGCGTGTGGCGCAGTGGTAAGAGGCTCGCTGCGCACGCACACGGTCGATGGTTCGATCGCGCCCACGGCCAACCAAGCCGTCCATCCCTCCGGGGTCGGTAAATTGGTACCAGAGGAGGATGAAGCACTGACTTGGTTCATCAGATGCCCCCCGCAAGTCACTGTATAGGGCACATACGCATTCAACGCCTCTACGATGTTCAGATGAAGTCGAATGCGTGGCGCATCCCTCGTGACGGGATAGATCAACGCCGACCACTTCATCTTTTATCCTTCTTGTATTTGATAGCATGATACGCATTCGAGAGAATCAATTTTCTCTGAGGGTCGCGGCAACGGCAAGCCAAAGAAATTAAGTCCCTCCCAATTCCTCGTCTTCCCGTACAACTTCAGCGCCATTTGTTTGCACTCCATCTGATAATAACTTAGTAAGACGAACACCAACACACATATGCAGCTGCATTAATAATGTGCTGCGTTGTACTCTACGATTGTTCTGGTTATGGAGACTTATTAAAGAATTATGGAATAATAAAAAACCTACGGCAGACGCGTGTGTGCCATTTGAATCATGCCTGATTGAATGACGCCTCAAGTGCGAATGTTCCAAGGAAGGAGGTTGTCAACATTCTTATGGTCTTCTCGGAATCATCACTGCGAGTTAATGAATCATTACTAGACACAGGAAGTGAATAAAATTTGCAGCAATCTGCAAATGGAGAAGGAATCGGCGACTTTTCTTGCATGATATTTATGCTCTGGTGTTGCTCACTCCCTCCCCCTAGCCCCCCTCCCCATTTCCTCTGCAATAGGGTCTCAGAATTTCCGACTTCACTCTACAAAATATAATATAAGTGAAAGTTGTGAAAGTATAGTAAAAGTAAAAGATGCACTGGTTTATCCTTACTTGTTCACTTTTATTGATATCTTAAACGGTAATCATTAATTATTTAACGTTCAAATTGACATTTCCTTATTTTCATTTTCCGTCTGAGTCCCCGAAGTGGCGGAGATCCAACTTTTTTGCCACGCTTCCCCCTCCCGCCCACTATCTGCTTCCACCATCGCGAGGGAAGAAGGGGCGTAACAAAACGACTCTGATTGGCACATTCGGGCCGCTCGTCACGCCCACCTGTCTGACTTGTACGGCGCTAGGCACAAATAGACCATGTATTATGGGATTGGCGCTGTTTGAGTTCGAACAGATGGGCGTGACGGGCGGCCGAGTCCGCCAATCAGAGTAGCCTGGCCATGCCCCCTTTTCCCTCACCATGATACATACCCGCTTCGCCACTGATACATACATTGGATGAACAGGAAACGCTGATCACAAATACTTCTATTAATTCTCGTAAAGGTATAGAAAAACGCTTTCCTAAGCCCCTCACTCTGAGGAGAATTGGGGCGGAGTTTTGAAGAGAAATCGGACTTCTGCCACATTTTCGCCTTGCGCACTCCTTCAACACGTTGAACATGTTCAAAGTAATTGATTCATTATCTACATGCCAGTGCCGAATCGATGGCAATGCACATAACGAACATGCGCGATGCGTGGTAGGTTTATGTGACAGAAATCCTATACTGCGTAGAAGCCCCGCCCCGATGCTCCCCAAAACGCACGACTTAGGAAGAAGTATTTTGATAATTCTATGGGAAATGATTTACACTTTTGTGATCGGATTCTCTTTAAGTTTACAACAATTTAGAAGATTTTATAAACGAAAATCTAGCGCAGTACCAAGGACTGATAAACAAGTGCTTGGAAAAATCTGCTTAGTGGTTCACTGTCCTTAAAGAATTTCTCGATCGTTTGTTCTACTGTTGTGCTTTTTTTTCCTGTTTTTGCAAAGGATTTTTATTGTTACATGTGGTCCACCCATGCGTAAATAAAAAAATAAATAAATAAATATTTAGCAAGGTGCCAAAGATTGAACAACAGAACTGGAATCAAAAGACCAAAAATATTTATATCCATCCCTATACATCCTTGTTGTGCCAACAGCTCGGCATTCATCTCGTAGCTCCCTACAAAATGTCAAGCTCTTCTGATCATTGTAGTAGGGATTGCAAATGAGGACAACGTGTCCCTAATGCCAGTGTCATTTACAGACAAAGATCTCCGCTGTGCACAATTTGTTTAATGCATGCTTCTACTTATTATTGCTACCTGAGCTCATTATCTGCTTGGATGTCGTTCTTTTTCGGGAAGAAGGAGTTGTGCGGACAAACATCGTCGGGATGTATCGCACTGCGAAGAAAAGCCAAGCTTCTGTAGAGCTCCAAGAGTGCAGCGCTCGAACAGAATATGCGGTGCCTCCGGTCGGCTACTATAGTTTTGGTGCGTATCGATTGCAGTGAGTCACTGAAACCACTACACTCGTCAGGAGAATAGCAGCAACCCTAATCTCAGCCTGTTCGTCTTTCAAGGGCAAGCTTCGGAGCAGTGTACTGGAATAGAGGGCGATGTGTCGGCCGCATTTCTTGTCTCTGCTTTAAAGCTTATTTCTTCACTTTTCTTCATTTTTATCCTCTTTCGAATCGGTGAAGGGGTAGGTAAAAATAGGTCATTATCCTGAAAATTGTGCAGCACGAACGCAACAGGAAAAATGCTAAACTCCGACTTAGGAAACTACGGAGATCTTCTCCTACTTGCTACCTTAATCACTCTAGTTGCTGTAATTATTCCTTAGATGCTGCTAAGGGAAGGAAAGCTTCAGCAGCAGAGTAGCATGGAGATGCTAGTACGCTTTGGTTTCAACGTCTCAGGCTGTTCGGACGCGACGCGACCGCGCCGCACGCGTACGCTGTCTAAATCCACGTTCTTCCTTCGAAGTTGACGCATTGAATGACACCGGTGGACATCTCTTCACACCTGTTCAGCTACGATGGCAATCATCTGACTAACCTTAGCTCAGAAAACTTGTCCATTTCTCCCCAGCGTTGCTCGTACATTTGAAGGCCGCAGCCGCGACGCGCACGTGAATCGACCAATCACAGCTCAGCAGCGTACGTCTTGTCATGCAGTAGAGCTGAGGTCTCGAATATTCCATCACAGGAAATCGCAGAGGTCGAATTTGGCCATGTTGGGAACCTGGAATCTGGCCCAACTAGTGCATATACATATTCACTGATATTCGCATTTTTCCTATCGAATAATCAGATCTGAGCATTCGTTGGATCATTCGAAGTTTCATGTATCAGGTTGGTCCGAATGTTTTGTATCAACACTCGTTTTTTCGATCTACAGTGTCTTGGCCTTGAATTGAGATTCTTTGGCAATAGAAATCGGTAGATCATTCTACTCCTTCTTGACCATAAAAGTTGACAAACATGAACAAACACGCCATAAATGTCTCGAAAAAGTACAAAACGTAGTACAAGACATTTGGAGCAACTAATACATATTCTTCACGCATCCCTATCGCAGAGGCTTCAGCTCTCCCTCTCAAGCCTCGCACACATCAAGCTGTTTCTCGGAATGTGCCCTTAGTCGTTTGAGGAACGTGTGTGCGTGTGTGTATGTGTGGAGAAACGCTGGTTATCTAATAGTCTTCGACTTGTCTAAGTGGCTTTCGATAGCCGCGAAAACACAGCACGACGCTTCCTTGAAAACATGTTGAGGTGCTGCACCTTGGAGCCCCCACCGCTGGCGGCGAGTGTTCCACGAACGCTTGTAAGGAGGGTGCTTTGAGAAGCAAAGGAATCCAAACTGCCCGTTCAACATTTCCTACTTGGCGAAGGGCTTTTTCGAAAAGGGCAATCGATGTTTTTGCGCGTGTGATTGTGGGTGGGCCGAGTACATACTATGCAAAAACGTTGCGACTATTAACATGTTATGTGAAAGAGATGCAAAACGTAGAAACGTCAAAATAGGTTTCAAGCTCGGGCCAAAATCCGAAGAAAGAACTGAACGCAGAAAGTTGCCTGAGAAATGTCTGCAAGGCGTGGGGACACTGCCCTCCTCAGTACTGGACCTGCATTTATTGAATTTGCTAAATTTGCTACTCGAAAATAAACTACTTGTCATATTGGTGATTACCGGATATTTCCTGGACCGGAGAGGATGCTTCGAAAACCGCGCATTATTTTTGCACCAATTCAATATATTATATTGGGATTACCCAGAGTAATGTGGTGACAGCCGTGGTGGCTATGGGCAAAACTGTGTGGCGTTAGTGCGTTTACCCTAGGTAATCTCAGTGATGCATGCAGCCCCTGTTCAAAGTTCCTTTTCTATGTTTGAGTACTTACTTATCAATAATGTTGATCGCAGTGTGGAAAGATATATACTATTCAAAAAGGAAAAAAATTTAAATTGAAGAATGTAATCCTGTTTGCCCTTTCCGTCCCCTTTTCCATATACGGGTAAATAGGTTAAGTAATTAAAGTCCTCCTGGGACCTCGTCAGTATGGCGAGGTCTAAAAATGCTGAAGGAGGTCAATTTCCAGGTGATGTCAATTGAGCTCCGGATATCTCAGGATTCTGGCTCAATCCACTGGAACTTTGTTAAATATGAATTTATTCGCTGTCAAAACTTCTTTTTTGCAAACGGATTAGTTGACTGTGAGTAATTCAAAATCCTTGATTTTGACTATTTTGAGTAAAAAAAAGTTATTGTAGAAAATTGCAAGCGCAGTGAGAATATTAGTAGATCGATTTATCAGCAATGATTATCTGCATTATACCCCCAAATTAGGAATTTCAAACTTCACATAGAAAGAAGTTATGAACAAAAGTTCAAAATGTGATGCCTTTTTGGCCAGTACTGTATACCCTCAAGAACAGCCATGGTCATCTCTTTTCGAGCAAATATATGTTTCTGTTGTCCATTTGAAAAAAAGGAAATAAAGGAAAGAAACCGAGTCACGACGGCGTTGCTTCGCGGTTACGGAGCAGTTTCTGTGGAGTATGTGTACCTATAAGATTGTGGGGATAAAAAACGTCTGATGGGATCGTTTCCATAACCTACAGCTGTTTCAAAATTTTGAAGGATTGTGTATAATCATATCAAAGAGTGAATCATGATGTGTCTAATGATACATAAAAAATTAGTGCTGACTTTTTAATAACGTTTTTGCAAACGCGTTCAAACGTAAGTAACTGATCGAGAAGGCGGATGCTAATGGAACCATCGATCACGACCGTTACCACATTTGGAGGTTTTTCAAACGGCCAATTTTTATAGCCTTAATTTCACACTACCAGATCGTCCTTTCTCATCGCCAGTTGTTCACTACTTGGGGGAGAAGAAGTAACAGAACCACGGCGAAGCCAAAACTTGGACGAGTTGCTATTTCGGCTCCCTGCGTGCCAGACGGTCCGTGGAGCGCACTGGTTCTTTCTGTGGAAAAATAAAAAGAGATCTCTCCTGAGAAAATATCAAGTACTGTTGGTAAATTTTGCAAAGAAAAATCTGTTTTTTTTTTGTTGCTCAAACCATGCTTTTACATACAGGGTGGCGCATAATTACTGTCCCGCTATAAAAATGGGTACAGAAGAAGTATCAATCACATCTACGGACGACACCTCGGGGAAATGTTTACAATCTTATGGCAAAATAAAACACGGTGGTGTCTCTCGATGTTGCCGTTGCCGCCTTTGGTGTGGATCACGGCTCTCAGACGCTTGAGATGTTCCACCACAGTGGGCCGTTCGTGATTTTGTCGGATTTCCATCCTAGCTTTCGTTAGTGACGTAAACGGGAATTGAAAGTTGGCCTACCTTTTCAGACAGGTCTTCCCTCCAAACACATCAAAAACCGAGAACTCGAGAGCGATTCATTTAGTAGAAATGGACGACCACACAAAGGCAGTAGTGCAGCCAAATCCGTTGCTAAGACCCCAATCATGAGGATTTTTGGATTTGTTGGGTAGGAGCTCCTTCCAGCCGAGGAATCCAGTTGATGTCTTCATACCCGCTGGTAGCCCGTGGCATGCCTTTCTTCATACAACCTATGATTTGGGGGTTTGTAGACCTGGTCAGTCGCGAGCAGCTTCTCGTCGATGAAGGAGGGCGTCACGCGCGGGTCACGGTGTGGTTATACCTTGAGTTTTCGAGGGCTGTGATCTCCGCCAAAGAAAAGAGCATGGAATAAAGCCAATTACTTTCGTTTCCTTAGATGGTATTGATTTCTTCCTGAAGAGGTTGTTGCACAATATTCTCTCATATGTTTTTCGTGTGTCTTTGATTGTGGGACAGGAATTATGCGCCACCCTGTATTTTCTCAGCCTAGTACATGTTATAGAATAATAAGGATGAACTCAACTGTACACCCCTTTGGATGTTTCCTGGCGCATTAATGCTTGGATGGCATATTTATGCATACTCCTACGCTCTACAACCGTCAGGCGAGACATTCTTAATGTAATTTCTTTGTCAGCCATGTAAAGATCTATACTTTTAAGACGCTTTGATCTTGAATCTCCTGCCTCCACATTTCCAGACAATAAATATAATTGTCGCATGGAGTTGGCACGGCTTGACTCCGGAGGCATCAAAAAACACTCGCAGAGTACATTACTCCGGATATTAGACAACATATGCTTCTATAATAGGCAAGAGTGTCAGCCTGATTAGAAGACCCGTCCCTAGGTTTCCTGAATGCACTCGCCGAGCACCCGCCAATTTTCTTAAAGCCGTTGGCGAGTGGCCAACATCGCCGCGTGTGGGTGTGTGACCCTAAAATGCCCTTCGTGACTTGCATACACACACAACACAGCGTAGTGAAACTCATTCATATACAATTGTTCAATCAATGCAATCAGTACAATCAAGGAATAACGGACAGAGCGCGAGGAGAGGAGAGCTCTAGCTAGGAGAAGAGGTGAACGTGGGTATCATCACATATACATACAGAGGAGCCACTCTCACATACGCACATACACACGCGCAGAAACTCTAGGATGCTAGGTGATATGCACTGGGATGGGAAGCGCTCGGCAGCGGTCTGGTTGAATCAAAGATCAGCGACCGAGCGAGCGATTTAGGCGGATTTTCCCAGGATAATTCCAGGTAGATACCTCTAAAAATGGGAAAAGGCGCTTCGAGACGAGGGAAAATACTCAGAGCTGAGGTACGCAGCCGAAGCTTTCTCTGCAAGAGACGCGAGAGGTACGCAGCGATGAGGTACAATGGAGTGGTGCGGCGGGCTTGGGGGACATCACAGACGATCACGTACTTCGAACGGGGCGCATCACAAGTGACAGAACGTTTTGGTCAGGTAGGTGGACAGGAGGAGAGCAGCAATCACGCGCGGGTCTACCGGCTACAGTACGCGGGCGCAGCGCGACGCGGCCTAGTGTCGCGTCGCGGCAGCGCCGGCGGCGATACAACACATATTGCATACCTTGTTCGACGAGACGAGAAAATTCGGCACATATAAGTTGGTAGTGAATGAGGTACGGGTACGGGATGATTCACGCGGAGACAACGAGGACTGTGAATGGCTTGATATGAGGACGGTTTTTGGCAGTCTGCCAGCACCGCGAGCGACAGGTAGCCGGAAACAGCCGAAGACCGTAGATGTACATATACATACACATACATAGTGGGGTCACTTTAGCAGCTAAGCATCGCTTTTGGCACTTTTCCAAGTTCACGATCCGCTGAAGCAACGAGCGAAAAATCAACTAAGTATATACAGAGGAATAATCAGACGTTACATACATCAATGATGGAATTAATTTGGGTGTCCATAGAATCAGTGGAGGAGATCTCCGGGGTGGTTTGCTCGAGTAACTTGTAATTAGCGAGTAAACTCAACAGTGACTCATTAGACACGAGCGGGAACGGGAACGCCGTCGGCGTGATCGGGTTGATCGCCACCGGGGCTGCGATCATGGAAGCGGCGACTGCTGCGTTCGCAGCGAACGTCGCCGATTCCGGCGGCGAGCCGCTGGCGGCCGGNCGGCGTGATCGGGTTGATCGCCACCGGGGCTGCGATCATGGAAGCGGCGACTGCTGCGTTCGCAGCGAACGTCGCCGACTCCGGCGGCGAGCCGCTGGCGGCCGGCGACTGCGGCGGGAACAGCAGCGGGGCCCGCAGAAGGTCTGGCGAAGAACCGAACGGGTTCAGGTTCGATGGCGAGTACGACGAGCCATCCGACGACGTTGGCGACGTCAGCAGCGACTGTGGAACTTGCTGCTTGAGCTGGTTGTCTGAAAATATCCATAATGAGAAAGAATTTCAAAAAAAATTGAAAAAAAAAAAAACAAATCTACGCTGAAAACCTTAGAGAGCTTGCATATTTAGGAAATTTCGGAAAAAATTTTAGAAAAAGTGAAACTATAACATTTTTAAAAGAAATCTTCTCACATTAAATTTCATACACCCATAAAGGGACTTGTAATTCATCTCCCTCAACTGCAGATTAACCAGCTAGGGAGTTGCGATGTTAACGACGGGTATATTACAAATTTTAGGATTGATAGAGAAAATTGATCTCAAGAACGTCTCAATGATACTTAAATTGTACATCTTTTAGCTTCTTTTTCTCCGAAGGAAGCGCAAAAATCAAAAATCTCAGCATGATCTTCAGCCTTTTCCATTTTTTCCGGCAATTATGGCCCAAGAAAACGGTTGGAGAAATTGTCAGTGGAAAAAGGCCATGGAAAACTGCGTGTTGCTCAAAGAGTTCATCGAGTAATGCAGACTACAAATATTCAATTGTCTTCGTTTCTGAAAAAGAGTATGAAACATATTACCTCAGTTTCTCAGCCAACGAGCATAATAAGGAAATTTTCATTAAATCTAAGGGCTCATTCTTTTCGCTGAGAACCGCTATCCAGATTTTTCGACGAAAATACAAGAAAAACGCTGTGATCGAGAGAATCTGTGCACAGCAATGCCTTTTCCGGGCCTGGATGCATTGCTGAGATTACCCATGGTAAAAGTGTCGACACTCGTGTGAATGAAGGGTAAATTCACATGATATTAATAAGTCCACCTTTGGTAATTTCAAAGATGCATGCGGCCTCCGTTAGAGAATTTCCCACTAGAAATATTCCTTGAAATTTCATGCAATTCCTGAAAAGCTTACTGCGCAAAGTAACAAATCTCCCGTATTGACCTCATACGTATGCCCCTCCGGGTTTCCAAAAAATATCCACACCCCAAACATCATACATTATGAAAACATAGCCAAAAATGTTGTTGTATTTAGTCCGACAAGTCACTTCCAAAGCTGTCCTCTAGCCGACCACAAGGTTCACCAGCGGCCAGACCCGCAAAACAACCGTCAGGCGGCGTATCGTATGGCAATTGCAATTATTCCAATTGAATTGAGCCCTCTTTACAAATACAAATGAGCGTGTAAAGTCCGCATTCGCACGCAGATGCACTCTGTCTACGGATGTTTACTCGCATTAATCGTGTCAAAAATCGCTACAGTATCGCTGTTTTTAACTAATGCAAGCAAAGTACTGTAGATCACAGATGATTTCTCGACTTTAAAGTTATCGTATCCAACTCTGAACGTATGTTATTCGTGCCAGCGCGAAACACGTGCTAAGAAGCCGTTTGTTA
The DNA here is from genome assembly GCA_000688135.1 of Ancylostoma ceylanicum. Lineage (NCBI taxonomy): Eukaryota > Metazoa > Nematoda > Chromadorea > Rhabditida > Ancylostomatidae > Ancylostoma > Ancylostoma ceylanicum. Next base: position 38,427 of record JARK01001605.1, read on the forward strand.
TTCTATGTATTTCAAATGAGGCCAAATGAAGTTTAAGCGCTGCGGCGCTGGCGACGACGACGACGACGACGAACTTCTGTTCCACTCACATTTTTTATAAGGGCAATCGCTGTTCGACGACTTAAGTGGATGTTTGCGAGTAGTTTTCCATGAATGTACCCTCCGTACAACGTTGTCAACATTAACAAGCCCTCGGGGCTGAGGACTTATGGGAAAACACCTGT